>VVHJ01064262.1:0-16502 GCA_015107715.1 Tylochromis polylepis
TCAAAAAAAAGTTTTGCCCCCCCCCCCCCAAAAAAAAAAAGAGAAAAACCTATTAAAAAACAGCATACCCAACTTCCACCAAGTCCCATATCCAAGTCTCTGGGAAGAAAGCACGGATGGTTTTCATAGGTGGTCCTTGTGGACTTCCAGATCCTCCAAATCCTCCAGTACCCACTTGTGGTGTAGAATGGTAAAAAAAACAAACAAACAAAAAAAACCTATAAATACTCAGAATCAAGAAGAAGCTGTGACATTCTTCTTTGATTTTGACAATTTTTTTCATCATTTGCAATTTAAAAAGAAAAGAACACATGAAAATATTACCAGGGTGATAGTAATAGTTCCTTCCCAGAAAACTCACACAGGAAGGAATTTGGAGCAGCAGGTTTGTTGCCACCTTTAATCCTACTCTCTAGACACACAAACATCACAGAGAGTTAATTGCAGCTAAAGCTATGAAAAACGTAATATTTATTATCAGCTGATATGCTCTGGAGTTAGCTGGATGGCTCCTCTAATACAATTCTGCAGATGGAAAGTTGTCGTGACTATACCAAGCTCACCAATGCTTAAGAGAAGAACTATTGTTTGTCATATACTACACAGTGCAGTAGAATTGTATTTATTTATTTGATTTTGCAGCTATTAAGAGCCACATCATGTGGAACATTTGAAAGAGTCAAGGTTTAAGGCCAGGACCAAGAAGCTGGATCTATATTTTGTATAAGTCAAACACACAACACATGCTTGTGGAAAATATTTATATATTACCTGGAAAGTTATGTAGGCTTCTTTATATTGATCAGGTGGAATATACCTTCTTTTTCTCACATTCCAGCATTTTGTTGAATATGGATCTTGAAGCTCATATCGGATAGAAGATACTTTCAAGACAGGCAGCAAGTTAAATATCTAAACAGAAAAAAATGGTTCAAAGGTATACACTTACAAATAAATGTTGTTTTAGGAAATTCAAATAACTGACAAAATCAGATTAAGGGTCTGCACTTATATGAACCAAATATGTAGCATTTAAAAGTTATCACACAGCACTCAAAGTTTTATACCATGGCCGTCTTAAATGAACAGTATTGTTTATTACCAAAATAATTTTCTTATGTTTCTGTAATGGTTAATCCACCAGTATGTGCAAGCTCTTTAATTAAATTATTTTTAATGCTAAAATATTATTACTAGTGTCATCTCTGAAAAACATGTCAAATTACAGTTATGCACTTGAATTTCAGTGTGCCAACTGAAATTTGGGTATAAAAATGTGCATTCAGTTTGTTATTATTATTCATAAGTTGTACTTTAATTGTGTTATACATGTATACAAATCTTTTTCATAATAAATTGACATGACAGGATGCTCCATAACAAAAATCAGTGTTGAACTGTATTAATAGTTGTATTGTACAAAAAAAGAAAACAAACAGAGGAAAATAGGAAGAGAACAAAACATCTGAGTGACCAAAAAAGTCTATCTAGAAGCAACATTTACAATTAGGCCATGCAACTTGGAAACACCTCCACACAGTTATTTATTAAAAATAAGGTTTCAAAAACTTTCTGTTCTTCTGAAAGTTAAACTTATACCATACATGGTTAAAGTTATATACAGGCTTTGGTTCAACACACCAGAAAACTGAAAAGATGCTATAGTTACACAGCAAGGAAGAGAGATACTGCCATGATGAAGCTTAAACTGTTGTGAACCACATACCTGTCCTCATTCAGTTTTGATTGGCTCTTTAGATGCAGGAGAATCCCTGTCTTTGCAATTATGGAACTTCCCCCAAAACTGAGTGCCATGTTGCCTTCATATAATGTCTGCTACTTATGACACTAGAAGAGACTGAGAGTAAAGAATGTATGCTGTGGCTGAGACCACAGTTACCTTATCTTCATCCAGAATATTCCCAGGCTCCTCGATGAGGACGCTCTTGTCGATGACACTCACTCCACACAGGGAGTGTGGAAGGGCAGTCAGTTGCATGTTGGTTTTTTCTCCTGGGACAGCTGAAGAAGGCGTGAACTCCAATGACACCTGACACACACGAATCATACATCACACCATCTTTAATGGTTTTAAAAGAACAAAGGTTCAAGTCTGTATAACACAGAAACCATTCATTAGCTTTCATGTGGTTTTTGGAGTTCAGGTGTAGTGATCACTGCCCACTCCATGCTGGCAAAAGCTGTGACTTCCCTGTTGGGAATGACAAGTCTGTGCCACTTGGATTGAAGTTTGTATTTTATATGTCATGGTTTCATATGATAGGAATGCTTTAAACCTACACTTTAAACTTACACTGATAAATATAACTAACACAGCTGCATGCAGTTTACAATACCACATACCTTGTGACTGAAGCATTTCTCAGTGGAGAAGTCAGCACTGTGGGCGATCACAATCTTACGGGGAAGTACAGCATAAGCTACAATCTGGACGACTGGTGCCATGTCAGGAGAGATTCTCAATTTAAAGGACACCTCACCCACATTCGCTGAAACAAACAAGAAAACAAAAAAAAAGCTAATACATACATCTTTTAATAATCACCAGATTTGTTGTTGTTTTTTAAAAAGGGTAGCCTTTTGTAAAACTTAATATTACAAAAGAATTTGATGACCTCATGATTTGAGCCAGTCTTGACATACCTGACTGATGTTTAACTTTAATCTGTTTAAATCCTTGCATGACAATGGCTCCTCTGGACAACACCTGAAGAATATAGAAGAAAATGACACAGAATGACTGATGCACCTGTGATATTGTGCATTTTGCATCTAGCTTAGCTGTAAGTCATGCCAGGAGTATTTGAGAAGCAGATGGTGCAGTCTGCTTGGGTCTTTTTTTTCCCTTTAAATTGACTGGATTCACTTTGCTGTTTATTCATCTAACTTCCTGCCTTCTCCCTGTGTAGCTTGACATTACTTCCACATGAAATAGACATGGCCTGTTTAGTGGAAATGTGCAAGCATTGTGAATACATGATGTGTGATCAGCTCGAGCTACTATTTCACTGCCAGAATACCATGCAGACATGCAAATCTTAATCATTAAGGCTAAATCTTCAATTTATGTCTTGGTTGTGTTACGTTACAGCTCTGTTAATCTTGGCTTGACATGAGCTAATGCATGAATAACAATCAAAGGGGGTTGTTCTTCTAGTATATTGGGAAAATGGAAAATCTGCTAATTCTACTAATAGGCCTAATTTACCATAAGATCTTGGCCCCTTGGAATGAAAAATATGTCTATTAACCCTTTACTAAAATGTTTTTGAAATGTTACATAACGACAGAATTTAGAAAAAGGATTTAACCTCAAAGGTTGCCATAATAAGAGCTTCAAAAGCTGCCTTAACATGCATGTCATTGCAAATAATATTTGTAGCATGTTTAATATGGCTACTGCACATGTGTATTTAAAATCATAACCATGGATGTACCATGTGAATTTATGTATGATGATGTGCTATTATTCGCTCTATGATTTAAAGGTAAGCACACATGTAAAATCAATATTAAAATATTGTTCATTTTGTTTATGATCATAATTGATGATTAAATTAAAGCTCAAAAGAGTCGTGGTTGATATAAAAAAGGTAGAACACTGTGAGAATTGCTGCACCAAATATAATCTTATATTATATATATTATATTGTAATTACTAATACCAACAACTTTATTTACTAATGCCTGGTATAATGCTCCATCACCTAGGAGCTGGTGCTGAAACCCTCTGCTGTTATTTCCAACACCCTTCTGATCTATCTATCTATCTATCTATCTATCTATCTATCTATCTATCTATCTATCTATCTATCTATCTATCTATCTATCTATCTATCTATCTATCTATCTATCTATCTCTCTATCTATCTCTCTCTCTCTCTCTCTCTCTCTGTGGATGAACTTGTGACAAGAAGTAACTCACCAGATATACCACATCCATGGAGGTTGCTGCTTCCCTCACTATAGTATATTGGATAGATATATCCTCTTCTGCATCACAGGAAAGAGGGTTATCCTTCATCTTCACCTCCAGCGAGCTGAATGTTTTTGCATCTTGAGAATGAGGTTGGGATGTATACACTTTGTGAAATCCATAATCATAAGAAGCAATTCTATATCTTGGATAGTTTAGGGTTGGTGTCAGGGTTGCCTGAATTTGTTAAAAAGAAGCATAAAATTAGTTGATGAAGAAGAAAAAAATGGAAGGTCAGGTTTTAGAAGCAAGCTAATGTAAAATAAACTTACCAGTTACACTATAGTCACTAATTACTATTGTAGCTCCTTGGTGGAGCGACATCAGAAACCATATTAAGTCAACGAAAACATTATGATATAACTTACCAATGTTGACTTAAAAACTACTGTTTCAGTGCAATTATCTACTTACATAGAGTTCAATATCCTTATGGAAGTTGTCTGTGCTGAATGAAAACTCAGCGACACCATTGCTGTCAGTTGTTAGATTTTTTAGCAAGTGTACCGGCCATTGTTCTCCCACAAACAGGTACACAGGTGCTTCGGAAATGGGTGTATCATTGTAGTAAACTGCTTTAACCTGTTCAAACCACAATGTTTCATTACTAAAGCCCACATTATTTACACTACATTCTAAATTCTACAGCACAATGACACAACCAAACTGAAGAAAAACATTTTGAACTTACTTTTCCTTCCACATTTGATTCTGGTTCCCAAATCCTGGGCATATCAACAAAAGACACCTTTCCAAGGGTATAAGAAATTGTTATTCTCTTTACTTGTTCCTGCAAAATGCCTGAATACAAACCCGCAATGTTAGACAATAAGGTATAATTTTAAAAAAAACTATTAAAATGAAAAATAACAATTGCAAGACTTGCCTGTTCCCTCCTCTTCCATTTTGGCACTGACATTCAGCTCATCTTCAAGGAATTTTTTGTGAATTTTGGTGAAGATTGACATCTTGAAGGTAACAACTGTACAGCCTGTCTTGTCTGCCTAGAATGGCCAACACAATAAGACATAAATTATACAATAAAACTTTAAGCTGGTTGCAACACTTTGGATTTTGTTACAATCACTTCAGCCAGTCATAACTCTACCAATGTTACTAATCGAATAAAGACTCAAACTCATTATTTAATCGGTTAGCTCATTAAGAGCTGACACACTGACACAAGCATCAGCCACAGAACATATTCATAATAGCAGACAAAACAAATGGAGTCAAAGGAATACCTATAATTGTCATTGTCTGTGACCCAGTGTTTACGTTTTCTGGTTTAATTTATATTCTCTGATTTAGTGGTTCTGTTTCCTTGCCTCCTCTGTGTCCATGTTCCATGTATAGTCTGTTGTGTCTCCATGTTTATTCGCCTGTTTCCCAGTCATGTCTCTTCCCCTCTGTTCCCCGTTATCTGTCAGTCTGTGACTTAGTGTGTGTCTCATGTTTCCTGTTTTATTTTGAAAGCTCATTGTCCTGTGTACAGTGTATTCAGTTATGATTCCTCCTTGTCTTGTTATGTCTGATTAATTCCAGCCTGTTTTACATCCCCTCGTTATCCTCTGTGTATTTAGTCCTCCATCTGCTGTTTTGAGTGTTTTATCTACAGCGGTATAAAGCTGCATCTGTCAGTTAACCCTTTTGTTCAAGTCCTGCATTTGGGTCCTACTCCTACCTGCCACACAGCCATCATTGACAGAAATTCAGCATTCATAAATAATGAGCACAAACCAGTGAATACTACTGAATCTATAAACCTGGTGTTTTATAATACAGAATCTTTTTTAAAAATGCCTAAAAAAGAGGATCCTAAAAATCATACAACTGTTATGCTTATGTAAAGTGTAGAAGTAAATTTATATGTCATTTGATACACAAAGAGGTGTGTACAAAGGGTTATAGAGCTAGTTATGTACCCACTGGGTGGTTACATGTTTTGATATTTACATATTTACACATCTGAATGTTAACATATGCACTTTCAAAGCAGTAATAAGTATGTGTTGAATCTACCTGGTTGGTTTCCCTGCATTTACCCGAGTATGGGATTTCCTGGCTTCTGAGCGGCCAGTGAAGTATCATGAGGGCTGTACACAGGAAGTGTTTTTGTTGTTGTTGAGATGTGCAGAGAGTAAAGGTGTTGCTAAGAAAGTTATCCGTCTCCATCGTGCTGTTTCTAATAGCTAAGAGAGATTCCAAACCACATAGCGAACCCTCACATTACACTTATAACACATTTTAAGTTGAAATTCTGAGCTATAATCTCAAAATTTTGATTTTATTAAGTCGAAATGTAACTCAAAGATCTTTCAGGAAAGGCAGAGGGCATCCGATGATATTCTGGGTGGTGGTGTTGTCTCATGAGAGCTTTACTCTTAGCTACTGTACAGCTGACAAACCATAAACAGATGTAGCCTCTCAACTGTGCTTAAACACTTGCTTGATACTAGGCCACTAAAGTCTTACAGGTGGCTCCATAGACTGTTGATTCTGCCTTTTTATGGTTAGCCAGAGCTGCATGATTTAACTTCACAGAGAAAGTGAAAGACAAACACACACAGATACACATCCACTCCACCCTCTGAAGTTTGGAAGAAGGGACCCTCCGGGTTGCAATCAGCCCAGAACCACCAGCTAAACCCCAGGTGCATGAAACAGTGGTGTAGAAAGACCTATCTGCTCCCCTCCCTGCATGTCAGTGTTAAAGGTGACAAGCCCAAACTCTGGGGCCCATCTGCACACAGAGCCCCAATGACAGTAACCCACTCAACCAACAATGAAGACCAAAATGAACAAGCCAAACTGGGCTGAGTCTGCGATAAGCTACTGTCAAAGGGACTAAAGGTGGGGTTAAAAAAATCGATATCCCAATTCAACTCGATTTTAATTTGAATAATGCAATATAGATCCATTAAATCCTGAAACGATTTTTAAATATAAATGTATTTTGCCAGAAATGCCAGATTCTCAACTTAAAGCTCACAAAACTATTTAAACAACCACCAAATAGCTAAAACAGTAGATGAGAGCAGGTAAACTGATTCCACAAAAAGATGTTAACACAAAGCGCATCCCGACAGCACGTACGCAGACATGCCGAGTGCTGACAGCTGACATTTCACAGATTCTGAAACGGCAAGTTTCGTCACTCTCCGTTGTGTACAGCACTGTCGGTCGCAGAGAAAATTTATTTGGTCAAATAATTTGGAATTCAATATTTTTAATTTTCAAGGTTTAGGGAGTTCTTTCAACAGTGCATATCCAAGATAAATTATTATAATTATAATATCTCTGGCTGAGTCAAAATTGAATTGAATTGAATCGAATCAAATCGGGACCTTGTGAATCAGAATTGAATCAGTTGTAGAAATCAGTGACGATACCTATCCCTAATAGAAACAGTACTTCACACAGAAGAGATTTTGCTTAATGATGTTGCTGCATGATTGCTGATATACAGATACCTTCTGCATGGGCATGTGGTCTGCTTTTATCTGCACATTGTTTCAGGAGAAATATGAGACTTGACAACTGTACCCGTTTGGTCTCTGTGTGGCAGGGAACCTTTTTCCAAGCGCGGACACCAGAGTGATCAAGAGGTCGGCACATCGTAACTGTAACACTTCCTGGCACAGGCTGTCCATATGTGTACCTATTAAAATAATTTCAAAAACAAAAATCAGGCTTTGTGAGACTCTAAATTGCCATTTCTCAACAAATGACTGCTACTTACTTTGCACATAATTTAATATCAACTTCTTCCTGGCCAATACTCACTTCTTCAGATGCATTTACTGTTACTTCAAATTTGGGTAAAACTGGGGACAAAATATCAAAGTTAGCATCTACACTGCATTAAGAATCTTAGAAACATAATGTAAAAAGGTTTTTTTTTTTTAGCCCTGACTTACCATACTTTTCCACCTTGAATCTGTGATCAAATTTATCTTCACCCACAGACACAATTATTTTGTACATTCCTTCAAGGGCCTCAGAGTTCAAGGAGTACGAAAGCTGCAATATTTTATTATTGGATGTTTCGTTTAACCACTGTCCAATCCTGTTTCTATTGGGATCCTGTTAAATACATTCAAAGAGGAGTAGTTGGTTATGACACATAAAAAGAACATGTGTATACAGGTGAAAATATGTGCTAGCCATGCTCCTTGTGTCACGGTCCTGGGTCATGCGACCCAGTGTTTTGAGTTTTATTGAATGTTGTTATTCATTTATGTTCCAGTTTCATTTTCAGCTTGTCTAGTTAAATTCTGTCACACCTAGGTTGCAGTCATAGTTCATTGTTGATTAGGTTCCCCTTGTGTCTCCATCCCCTGTGTTTAGTCTCCCTTGCCCTTCGTGTGTTTTGGTGTCCGCATGTCTCATGTTGTCAAGTTTGTGTCATGTCTGTCTCGTCATATTTCCTGTTTATTTTGAAAATCTCGTCTCCATGTTCTATGTGCTAATTTACACTTCCCCTGTGGCATCGTTATGTTCATTCTTGTCAGCTGTTTCCTCATGTGTCTCCACTTCCCCTGATCACCTCCCGTGTGTATTTAAGTCTTTCGTCTCTTACGGTTCTTTGTCGGGACGTCTGCCTATTTCCCCTCATGTCATTCTAGCCATAGTCATAGTTCAAGTCTCAGTGTTAGCTGTCATGTTTTGGTTTTTCTTTCCTATGATGTGCATGTTTTGTGTAGACTGGGTCTCATTTATAGTTCTTGTGTCAGCTTGAATAAAGCTCGCCTTTCGTTTGCAAACCTTGCCTCATCTCCTTCAGTGCCCTGCACTTGGGTCCTGCTCTCAACACACTCAGCCAGCTCCCGCTGGCCGTGACACCTTGTTCCATTTCCCTTCAACAAGGTTAAAGATAGCATACAGATATAGCCACTTAAAATGGCCTTCTCATCCCTGACAGTACCATGATGGAATCCTGACCAATTGCTGGCTGATAGATGGCTGTAATGATATCCCCCGCCTGTGATGTGGATGATGCAACCATGAGTAGTAACACCCCTAAGCAGTATTAAGGAAAACCGGTGGCAACATCTTGTGTACCTAGAATTGTGCCAGAAGCTTCAAAATGATCATGACATTCATGTCCATGATAAATGTATGTAAACTTTTGATGTAAACTGTAAATGATGGATGTAGCTTTCTGGTCAGAAAATTGAAACCTTAAACCTGCATTCTATTTAATGGCCACTAGGGGATGTTATGACTATCCAGAGTATGCTCATTTGCTAATGATTTGTGTAACTGACAAGTTATTAGCCAGTGAACATATGGCTTCATATTCATATCAACATTAAGAAACCGCAGGGAAATGTGCAGATTTTTGCTCATCTCAAGGCTTCATAATGGGATTTCACAAATGTAGGGGTGACATCACAGTAGCTACAGACATCTTTTATATTCGCTTTTGAAAATCTGATTCAATATTTAGCTATTCTTATGTTCTACTGAAAATATGATGTTTTAGAACTTCCCAAACATGCTGGTCACTGGGTATTTTCCATTTCTTCCATTTAGCTCCCATCTTTCCCATGTCACTCGCTGAAATTGAAATCACTATCGCCAATGAGTGCCCTCAGTGGGCTAATTAAAATGTCTGAAGGTATACTTTTGTTTTTTTGGTTTCATATTCTTTCTATCCAGCTTTGTCATGTTATGGTGGAGGTTAGGCTCCATGTTAGCTTCTCTTTGTTTGTAACTTTTAAGTTACCCTTTGTTTGACAGTTTTTAGCAAATCTTGCCACAGAAAGTTTGTATGGAGAGCTGTCATTTTTGTTTGAAAACCACTTTTTCTTCCTGTTCCTATAGTTGAGTTGAGTTTAGCTGAAGTTTTGTAGTGTTTTACTTTCTGTACTATAATTAGTATGATTAGTAAAAAAAATTTTTTATTTCATCTGTTTTGATTGTTGTTTTGGTTCTCTCTGACAAAAGAGAACCAAAAAGGCAAAAGAAAAAAAAAATCAAACTGACAACAGATATGTCTCCAAATATTTTCCACTTATTGATATGAGTGATATTACTTTTTAGGAATAAAGGAAAGGAGTAAAGAGCATAAAGATCTAATTCCATCAATGTAAGGTATACAGCATGTTTGTCTGCAGATGAGAACTTTAAAGACTGCAGGGTGAACTTCAAAGGGCAGCTTGTCTGTTTTTAAATTCGGAAATTGTTGCAGTTGCTAAGAAGACAGAAAAAAAAAAGAAATCTTTACACTAAAGCTGTGTCCACATCGGAAACAATTCACAGCAACATGGGGACCAAAGGCCAAAGAAACTTAATGATATTTGACAACACCAAGCAACTACTGGTGAAAAATACTTGGCGATATAATGTAGGCAGGTCCCAAGATGATTTTCTCCACTTTGAGATGGGCCATTGAAGGCCACGACAGCAAAGAACACCACTGATTGCCCACCTAACCCTCTAATGTGGTAAATAAATAACAGAGTTGACCAGAGTGTGGAATGTCTACTAGTGACCAACTATCAGCTACAAAGTGATCTGCAGGAAGCAATTCTTTTCAGCCACTTTCTGTGGTTTCTGGTTGTCACGTTACTTTTGGTTGCTTCCTGGATACCCCTTTACATTTGTGTAATAATGTTCTTCTTCTTGTTGGTATTGTAATTATACAAAATAGTTTCATTATCAGTGCTGTGTGTTCAGTGTAAAGGTGTAAGAAATAACCTGACACAATATATACTGTACATATATCAACAAAATTGTACCACGGTAAAACACTGAAATCAGAATCAGCATACACATTTCAGAGTTGCTGCACTTTGTTGTGCTGTTGGCTTTAAGGAAAGCTTAGACCCAATTAGAATAAATCTATTAGATTTACATGCTGAATTTACCAAAGAAAAAAAATGATGTGTGGATATTTTCTTACCTCGAGTTCAATGATATTGCACTAAAAGGCAAAAAATCAAAAGGAACAAAAGAGAGATAATTGTTAGAGGAAATGGGTTTCTTTAGTGTCCTACCAATTTCTCTATCCAACTTCAGGCTTGGTAGAAATTCAAAAATATGAAACATGTAACACAATTGAACATGACAATGACTTTTTTAATGTTATTTTTTATACTCAAAAATTATTGCTAAACTGTTTGCTTGTTAGAGTTATTACAGAATAAGCGACAAACTAATTATTAAACACAGAACACACTGTACTATTGATTTGTTAGTGCAAGTTGACTGATAAAATCAACAGAGTGATAAAAGTCAAGGAGGAACAGAATCACTCACCAGCTGACTGACAGGTCTCAACTTGGAGTCCAGCGCGACGACTCTGAAATGCACTTTGGAAGAAGTTCAAAGATTTTATACCTTAATAAGTAATAAATCCTGACCAAGAACTGAAACTGACACATTCTCCAACATCATTATTGCCAAATAAGCAGTATTACTAACATAATTTTCTCTTTGCTTCTAATAATGCTGAACATTTCAGAAAAACAGTTATGTACATATATGTTTGCAGCATATACTTGTTCAGACTGAGGGTAGGAAGTGTTTAAAAAAAAAGCAGAACGGCAAATGATTTTGTTTAAAAACTTAAATCTAAGTGAAAATGAGGAATTAATAATTACCTGTCAAAGAATGACACATTTAAAATGTGTTTCAAAAGTGTAGGTGACACAGAGAGTGCTTGGATTGTGCAGGACTGTTGTATTTTTACATTTTGTTTTTATCTTTTTAATTTTTTATACTGAAATGAATAAATGAATGAATGAATGTTTGCTGGGAATAGTTTTGGTGAGCTGCACAAATGTGGCCAGATTACATTTTTCAAAACTTGTCCATATTTCAGCATGAAACACTGTCAAAATATTTGGAAACGATAGTAATCAAAGTTTTTGTGAAGAAAGCAACATCTCTCTGTGACACTGCAATTGAGGGAAAGGGACGTGTTCATGGTGGAAAGTCAATACGCCCCAGGAAAAGGAGGGGGGGGGGGGGCTCCCAGCAGCTGGGAACTGTCTCGGAGCAGAAATTCTAAGAGGCTGAATCTGTATAAGAACAAATCTGTCCAGCTCTGATGGGTCATCAGCTCACTCTTACCTGTTTGTCCAGGGAGGTAGATGGGTTTATCCGTCTGGATGAATGTCCTGGCCTTGTAGGCTCTGATCATGACTTTTCTCACTTCTTTTGAGTGAAATGTGTCTCCTCTTACCTCCACCTCAAAATCCAGAATCTTTTCTCCTTCCACTAAAGGAACCTTTAAGAGAGGTATTTTAGACAATGAGACATTATACATTAATAAATAAATAATTGTGTGCTCTTTATTGAATACTTGATCATATTCTCCTGCAGAGAGATACCTGGATTTTTTTTTTTGTTAGAAATTACCAAGTGAATCAAACCCATCTTGGGGAGCTCACCTTAAACTGAGTACAAGTATGAAACTCTTCACTGGATGTATGTGTAAGCAGGGTTGTATTCTTCTCTCTGGACATTAAAGTGACAATCATGTCCACAGTCTCACTGGGCTGCAGAATACTTGCACAGAATTTGGTCTCAGCTCCAGCTTCTATAACTGCAGGAATGGCCACCAGGTACTGCCTGCAGACACAGACAGATGTATGCATAAAGCACTGACAAAGAAGGAAACCCCAAACCAGTACTCATGCAAACTTCAACTACAAATGTTACACACAAAGTCACAAAACAAACAAATTCTATTTTTCTTTATAAAGAACACTTAAACTTACGGTTCAGCCACCGCTTGATCCACACACATCCAGCTCAGGAGGACACACAGTGTCCATGTCAGAATTCTTGAACAGCCCATGACTCACTGCGAAGATCTTCAGAGTCAGCGTCTGTTAAATAGACACCCCCTCTACTGCCATGCCCCCTCCCACTTAGCACAGACACTAACACCCATGACCAGCCCCTTCTATTTGGTCTCTAGGTATCTTAAAAGTTCGTCATGCAAAAATTCTACAGGTCAAAAAAATCAAATACTTTTAAGATACTTAAGATGTAGGGGTTTTTGCCCACAGACTTGTTTAGACTTGTTTGTCTTCAAAATTAAAAGCAAGTAGTAATTTTTTAAAAAGTTTTTAGTTTTCAAATGTGTATTCCATTCTATTTATGTTAACACTGGAGAGACAGAAGAGTTGTTTTCTGTAAGTACTGATGTTTTCCCAATATTTTACCAAAATCCAGGAAGGAAATGTAGTTGTAGTAAGTGAAGTGTTGCAACAGTGCCCTTTACCCAGCGCGAAATGCTGGAGTTTGTTATGTCAATAGTGTAGACATACCTTCCTCAAACATAACAGATGGATCAGAACAGTAAGAAACATGTTGTACATAAATTAAGGCAATCAGCTATTTGAAGTCACGGTGTCATCAATGACTGCATTCCTAGCATTTCTAGTAGTATTAGCTCACATTTCAACAGCAAAGAAAACAGATTCACATTCATAGTGGCAGTGACATCCAAACTGCTTCCTGTGCATATCTGAAATACTTACAGGATGTGTTAAAAAAAAAGTATATTGCTTCTGGATATACCACAATATATACAATAATATACGATACATATAACATATACAATAAGCTGCAGTAATGTGTGCACAGTTTGAAAAAGTAATGGAGACACTTAAAACTTTAAAAAGATTCAAATATAAGACACCACAAAGAATTCATGAATCTACTGCGGCTTCAGCAAGACTGACTGTTTACATAAATGGAAAAATATGATCTCAAATTAATATGCATTAAATCAGTTCTTGTGCAAATGATCACAGAACACATTTTGAATTTAGAGGGAACATAGCAACAGAGCTCAAAGATAGCACTTATTTGAAATGTTTTCAATTTAAAAATATGTTTGCTGAAAAGCCAGATATTGCTTCACACTGAGGTGGTGTACTACTGATCTGTAATGGCATTCTGAAAAAACAGATAACATACATATATGATTTCAAGAGGCTTTTATCTTGAAGTACAAAATCAGACATGATACAGAGTAACACCATGAAGATGTTGACTGAGTATGAAACACAGGATGATCTCTGTGTTATGAATTCTGAAGAACCTGTCATAAATTAGCAGAAAGGTCACCCAAGCACAAAGCACTTTAAAAGTTCCACAAGTTTATTTACAGATTTAGCCAAGGGAGAATAGAAGCAGTCAGCAGAGCTGGCATTTTGGCTTTTGACTTCCAGTAGTGGCATGCACCCACGTGAACAGACCTCACAGGTTCAAGTTTCGTGGAGAGATTTGCACAGAAACAGGAATTAATACAGGGCATCCCTGCTGTTCTTCTAAGAATTTCAGGGCTTGCACATATTCACCCTGCCTGGTGAGGAACTGAAAGAACTGGAGAGGAATATGCTGGAAGAAGTGGTTGCTTACTTGGTATCTGGAGTGAATGAGTACTGGGAGGAGACTGCCAAGTGAGTGTCCAGAAGGAATTTGTCCCGCTTGATCTACTGGATACAGGATACACACACACACACACACGCACACATACATACACATGTACTCAGACACTGACATACAGTCACCCTCCCCTCCCCCCTCCAAACGCCTCCGACGTACTTATGTCTTTTTATGTTGTGAGATGTGACGATTCATGTGCTATGTGCCGAGGTGTTTTGTTCTGTTCTCAAGCTGAAGGAGCTCAGTCTGGGTGGAGTTCTTTTTTCTCCTCGTCAGCATTTTCTCCCCATTTCCCTTCCTTAAGAATGGCTTCTTGAGAGCTATCCTTCCACTGAGACATTTCTGATGAGGCCTCTCTTTAGAGCAGATGGATCAACTGAAAATTAATTCTTTGCCAAGTTGTCTTTTGTGTTTGTGTTCTCAACATCTAAAAACCATTGCAAGTTACAAGTTGTAAGGTATTGCTCCGTCCAAGCCAGAGCCTCCAGAGGCAGTGTACTTCCTCAGCCATTGTCACTGATGGCGGCCTCCAGTCCTGTTGCACAAGGGTCTCTGCCGTTGTCGCCGGCCTCCCAGTCGACCTCCAGATCTGCTCTGACTTCGTCGCCGGCCACGCAGTCGACCCCCAGAACACCTCCATCTGCATGACCAGCCACCCAGCCGGCCTCCAGAACACAGCCAACTGTGCCGCCAGCCACCTGGCTGACCTCCACATCTCTTCTGTCTGCAACACTGTCCACCTGGCCTCCAGACTTTTGTCATCTCCACTGCCAGGATCAGCCCCTGAATTTTACCGCATTTTTCCACGTTACAGGTAGTGATTCTGTCTCTGCTTTTCTTCCTGTCAGTTTATTGTATGGTTTTGATTGCTTAGTTGTTGGTTTTGTTGTCTTTTGTTTCTTGTTGCCCATTTGTCCAGCATTAAATCACTTACATTTAGTTCAGCTCAGTGTTGCCAAGTCCTGCGTTTTTGGGTCTACAACTCTGCCTGCCACCTACACCTTCGCTTATGACGACCGAGTGACAAAATATAAACACAAGAGCACCAAATTACAACAGTTGCCTCAACACGCCAGCTATATTTGTGCAAAACTAACTGAACTGTGTGCTTATTAATGTAATAATAAAATAATATTAGTAGATAGGAATACAAACTTTATTTTAGTCTAAATCTTAATTCGAATAAAGGTACTCGGCTTAAATCGGTTAAGTAGAACATCAGCAGAGAAAAAGGAAAATAAAAAATTGCTCTATTTTCTGTTGCCTACATTGTTGAGGGTGACTTTACCTCTAAACAGGAAAATTAGTATGGAAGGGGTAATAATCGCGTGGAGGAACCCTAAATTGGTTGCAATGGCTCAGTGGGGGGAAAAGAATCACAACTCCCAATAATTTTTATTTAGAGTGTAATGGGGAAGGCTTTAGGACCCAGGGAACCCAATGGAGGATATAAAAGAGGAAGTAGCAGCAGGTGCTTTTTATTCCCACTGGCGAGCGGCTGTGAACAATGGTTGTGTGAGTAGGTGAAGAGCCTGAGAAGTTTTAATTGTTTGCTACACAAACAGTTGTTTTCGAGGTACAGGCTGTTTTTCTTTTTTTATATTTGTTAAAATGTATATGATGTTTATTGTATTTTATGTTTTTAGTAGTGATTTTTAGAAGACAAGCTAAGATAAGCCAGGTGTGCAGCAAACGCAGTTGTCTGCTGGAGGACAGGCTGCACATGTGAATTTGTCACTGTTTTTTTCCTCCTCTCCTCTAACACTCTTACTAGAATAAACAGGGCCACCCGAAAATAAAAACAAAACACGATAACTGATATGACCTGAATCCTGTCGACAACGCCAAATAATGTAGCGAGTGCAAAGCCACCGGGTGTTCGCTACAGCCTCTCCACGACTTGTGCAACTTTCAGGCCTAAAGCCCTTACAGGAACGAGTCCAGAATAAACGGGACAAGAGGGTCAATATCAGTCAGATATGTTAAAATTTATTATTTTAAGAGAAAACAAAGGGTTTGCAAAAAAGCCTAAAACATCACAATAAAAAGGTCACTAATGACCACCATATACTCTTATTGGTGCAACCAGCCA
>VVHJ01064267.1:4642-23945 GCA_015107715.1 Tylochromis polylepis
CTCTCAGTGTACTTCAAGAACAGTTTCCCATTTCAAATCTCGGTTTTCTGCATTATTCGCTCGCTTATTACGCACCAGTCAACCACTGTTTACACCGCTGTTGTTGTTTTTTTTTTCTTTCAAAAATGACCTCTGACAACAAAGCCTCATTTCTGCTGTTCAATACTGAAGAAATTTAAACTTTTTAAAATGATGCCAAATTGCAAAACCCTTAGCTGTGTCTAATCAAACCTCTGTGACTTTGCTCTGCTTCACTTCAGCAGCATCAGGTAATGTTCATATGTTGATTCATGGTTTTCTTCAGTTTTTGATCGACTGCAGAATATTTTTAAGGCGGTTATCTGCTATAAAAAGCCAGGCCAGGAAAATCTGCTTCATGTTTTTCTGTTTTATCCTCAGTTATTTTGACACAAACTGATGCTTACACCTCTGATGAAGTCTCACAAGTGTCAGTACTGATAAATGATCAGAATTATAATATTTCGGACTGTCTGAGGCAAAATTGAATCGAATCGAATCGAATCAATTATAGAAATCAGTAGCAATACCCAGCCCTACCTGCAAGTCCTCTGATTTAGGACTTGCCACTGACAGTCCTCTGCTGTCAGTGGCCTATCATTCCACAAATACCACCATGGGAGATTTCATGAATCTTTTTTAATTCTAAACAAACATTTCAGTGTGTCTATAGCAAAATAAAGAAAAAAAAAGCTCAAAGAATTTTCTCTCAATAGAGGGAATTCATCATAAGTGTACACTGAAGATTATGTTGTCTATTCTGAACCTGTGGTTCTGGTGTTAAATTTACTCAGAATATGACGATAGAGGAAATATTTTAATGCCTAAGGCTTCGGCTGTTACCATAAAGTAAACTCACATCTTACTAAGGACCTA
Organism: Tylochromis polylepis; assembly: GCA_015107715.1. NCBI lineage: Eukaryota > Metazoa > Chordata > Actinopteri > Cichliformes > Cichlidae > Tylochromis > Tylochromis polylepis. Next base: position 5,537 of record VVHJ01064267.1, read on the forward strand.
TAAGGAAGTGGCATGCAGTGACTTTACAGAAAGACTGGCAGAGACAACTGCCCCACCCCCATTCTCCCTGTACACACAAAAACACCTTTCTCCACTATTTACCTATTTAACAAGATAAACTAGATGAGATTAAAACATACCATGAACAGACAGTCAATCTTGCAACAACTGATGTCTGAAAGACCTTGAGGAGAGTGAACATAAGCAGTCCTAATATACCAGGACAGGGGCTCAGGGACAGTGATGACCAGCTAACGTCAGTTCTCACAGTCATGTTCAATTTGTTGCTGGACCACTGTTGTACCTTCCTGCTTTAAGACTGCTGGCATCATTCTAGTGCTCAAAAAACCCACAATCACTCATCTCAATGACTACTGCCCCATAACATTCCTTTTATGATGACGTGCTTTGAGAGACACATTGTCTCCGGTCTCCCTCCTGCATTTGACCCACTACAGTTTGCGTACCGCTCAAATCACTTTACAGAAGATGCCATCTCATCTGTACTACAACAGAGCCAAGCACATCTGGAGGATAAAAACACAAACATGCAGATGCTATTCGTGAAAATAATCAAAGAGCTCATTGTTGACTTCAGGAGGAACCAGGACAGTAACACACCACTCCTTATCAACAACACGATAGTGGAGATGGTAACTAGTTCCTGGGAGTACAGATAATAAACACTCTATCCTGGTCGCTGCACACCGGAGCTCTTGCTAAGAGAGCTCAGTACTTATTACACCGGTCGAGGAGTTCGTTCACCCCACAGAAAAAGACTAAATAGATGTCTGACTTCTACTCACCCAGCATGAGGAGGCTCAGATGAACATTCATGATGTGCATCAGGATGAACAACAAGCTGTCTCTTTGCCTGTAACACACATAAATAATTTGTGTGAGCAAGAAATCAATAAAACACCTAGGCCACAGTAAAACAGTAAAACACCACAATACAGCTGGCAGAAGAAAAAATGCCTTTCACAGAGGCACTGTTTGTCCATTAACTAATGTACAGTATTAGCCATTGTCAGTCAAGGCAGATGGTGCAGTCCCTTACAGATCTTAACAATGGTCTTGGCTGGTTGGAGTAATAATTACTCAGTACTGTGGTAACAGCTGATGTTACAACACAACCTAGAGGCTTTGCTGTGATGTAGTAGTATGGGAAGGATAGATGGTCTTGACTGAAAAGAACCAACCAGTTTCTACATTGCTCATGATACATAGTCACCAAATGTTACTCTGAGATAAGTAAAAGTGGTTATCAACAAGGCAAGAGGACCAGAAAAAATGAAAAGACTAAGTGTATTTAGAAAGCACATCACATCCTTGATTTCTTTCACCCTACATAAACCTACTTAGTTAAGAGGGAGACCTATTTTATTGACCCACAAAGGACGAATCAAATGTTTTCAATGTGAAAGAATTGCCCAGAAAGCTTAACTTTGCTTGCTAATCCAGGTTTATATTTTAAAGCAGGTCCCTGTTGGGAAGCATTTTTCACATTCAGCTTAGCAATAAAAAGACTAAACGACAGGGACACTGTCAAACACACGCACACTGAGGGTGTGCCCTACACCATCACGACACTAAGTTCAGTAATGTGCACAAATTCAACAGATAGATGCACAACGTTTTAAAAAAAAGAAATTATATCGCAACACCATATTCAGTGTTACTTTTAACACAGATGGGTGAAGATTTTTGTGCATGTGAAAAATATCAAAGGATACCAAAATTTTATTGATCTCTAAGGAGAAAAAGGCATCAAGTGTTCTATATTGGTTGACAAATTTCTACTATGTGCAATCTGCTTCTGATGATAAACAAAATGTAAAAAGAGACTGCCTGCAGGATTTCTTTGTTATATGCATACTCTTTTAGAACATTTTGTCTGCTTAGCTGCTGCCTGAATGCAGACTTTTTGCCTTTATTGAGACAGCACAGCAGAGAGACATAAAGGGAGAAGACACACCGTAAACAGCCTGGGACAAATTTGAACCCAGGCCTCTGCAGTAGCCTTACTACTCAACTTGGTGAATTAGATTGTAAAGACAATGGCTCGTATATTTATCATTTATAACTGCAATAATGTATTGCTTCATGCACTACAAGTATTTTACATGTGACACTATTTACTGTCTAGCCAATGGAGTTGATAGAATGCTCAAGTAAAAAATGGAGACACAAAATACTGGATTTTTATCTATAATAATAATAATAATAATACGAAAAAACCTGTTTATGTTTTACATGTTTGGTTTAAAATCAAGAGCATATAAACTAGTTATTAATGGAGAAGCCAAACGGTCAACTTTCCATCAATCATAACTTCATGGGCTTGCAACAGAGGTAAGATGATTGTGCTTTTTTAATTCAAAAACAAAAAAGCCCCCAAAACACTAGAGCCCTGTTACTGAGGGGCCCCTCACTCCACAGGCTAAGAGTGGGAAGATCTGCAAAGAATCATAATGCCTGTTTGCCACCGCAGAGCTCCAAAGAGGCACTTTGTCAATCATTAATATTATATTATACCCACCACCATATGTTAAACTTCATCCAAGATCTACATGGAGGCATGAAGGTGGCAATAAACAGTTTTGATCAAAACTACATTCTACAAAAAGCCATTTGGTAAGAATTAAAACAAAGAAAAAAAACAACCTGTTGCACTGCTCTGCTGTAGCACTACTGTTAAATTTTAATAGCTACATGATTAAGAGTTTACAGTTTAGACACAAGTGGCCTACGTGAGTGGCGACAGCATGAGGTTGCCTTTTATTCTGAACTCTTTGGCACAAGCTACAAAAATACCCAAAATATATTAAGAGTTTAGCTGATATTACACAAATGAAAAACCTATTTAAAAAAGACAACAACAAAAACACAACTGTGTAATATTCATGACGAATCCAGCTAACTGAGAGCAGCCTTGTACTCACACAGCCATGGGTCACCTCACTCTCCTCTGCACAGCGTGGTCAGAATTGCTCACTGGAGGCCAACCTCGCTTAACAGTGTGTAGAGTCCCGTATTCCAGTGTATGTGTTCAAGCCTTGGACCCCAATATGTACATTTCCGCGTGCATGCACATGTGCAGTGTGTATGTGCGCCAAAATGTGTAAAACAAACTTGAAAGCGCAACTGATGGCAGCAATGTAAAAACACAGGGAAAACCACCGGCCAATTGGAACGCAACGTGTCTGCGGGACCCCCTTTACTCCACTCGTCCCTCCCACTCCCTCTTTTTTTGCTCTCCCTCCAGCCCGTCACTAGGGCACTGGGGTGAATGGGCAGCTATTCTTATTCTAATTCCACTGTCACTCTACGGGCCACTGCCTGAAAGAGGGGAATGGTCTCCAGGCTTTTGGAATGCACCGCCCCTTTCTTCTGGACACTTGGAAGAGTGAATGGTGAGAGAGGAAGATGAGGGCAGAGAAAAAGAGCGAGAGGGACAGCTCAATGAGGAAGAGGAAGAAGCGAGGATGATGGAAGAGGAGGGAAAATCTAATGTCAAAAATAAGGAAAAGAATGACAAAAGAAACTGAGAAGAGTGTTACTGACAGTCTGATCACTTTAGCTTATTACAAACTAGGTGACTCCATAAGAGCATTTTAATGGAAGTTAGTAAGAAGAACCATGCAGAAGATGAATTTTTCACATCTACTCTGACCAGCCCTGTCTCTGCATTAAATGATAACACTTCCACCAAAATACTGAAGAGTGAATTTTACAAGAAATTTTCTACATACGCTACAGTAGAAATCCCACATATTCAGGTCAGGTGCTGTACAAAGTAAATGACTAAATGACATAAAATAGACTGACTCAATCTCTTTAAATCTCTTTAAAGTATAAAGGAACCATCTTTGGGATTAAAGGTAAAATACATTTTTTCAAAAACGTGACTACAAACCAGATGACATTAACTTGTATGCCATTTTGGACATATGACAATGAAGGCTATACAAACTTCTTTTTGCGACCAGAGGAGTTTGTCATGATTCGCTGTGTGGCAGGCAGGAGGAAGGACCCAAATGCAGGACTCACACACGGGAAATAAACTTAAGGAGGCTGCTTTATTGCAGTGACAAAATAACATACATGAACCGGTAAACTAAACTAGAAACTGGGAATAACATAACTAAACACCTGGGAACGAGGAACGAAGAACACTGGAAGCACGGAGGGAAACACACAGCATGAAGAGGGTACGACGCGACACTGAACAGAGGCAAGCACAGACAATAAATACAGAAGGTGACCAGGGCAAAGAGGGAACAGCTGGGAGACATGGCTGAGGATAATTATACATGATGAGACCTTTCAAAGTAAACCAGGAAATACAAAACAGACACGGACTCGACACAAAACCAGGGGACACAGAAGACACGACTGTGGAACAAGATAAATCATAACACATAATCAGGGGTACATAACTAAACAGATACAAAACACTGGGTCACAGACCCAGTACCATGACAGAGTTGCCCCTGTTTGCCATTTAAAAAAAAATGTTAGTTTAAGATATGTCTGCATTGATTTCACTTTTCAAACCTGTAAGCATCATTCACCCATCAATCCATAGATGCAGCAGAATGCTGGAGCCTATCCCAGCTGTCAGGGCGAGAGGACAGGTTGTCAATCTGTCGCAGTGCTAATTAGCTTCTGGCTTTAGCTTGATATTTAGCAGAAAGATAACATAGTGGCAATAATCTTCCTTCTCATCAACAATTCACCAGGAAGAGGATAATTGTATTCTAAAAATACAGTTTAATTTGTGAAAAACAAGATCAACTCCTTGTATAATTACAAAATTATATGTGTTGAAAATCTGTTGTTCATTAAGTTCCTTTTACTGCCACTGAAAAAAAATGAAGGATTTGAAAATAAAACTGCGCTGAAGCATAAGAATAAGGTCATAGAGTTCAATTCCATTCAAATCACTGAAGTGACTCTGCTGCTGTGAATAGATTAGTAGTTAGAAAGGTGCAGGAAGGTGCATGATAGTGCACACGTGCATTTGAAATGAGTATGTCTGGGTCATGTGCATGCATGTGCGTGATTCAGGCATGACAACTTAAAAACTGCAGCAGAGAACAAAGCAGCTTTCACAATCACAGCTCTCTGCTGACGTGACCTTTCACTTCTACTAAAAGAGTGAGATGGAGTCTCAATGCGACACACAGTAAGCCCGTAGTAGTGACTTCAATACGGTTTCTTAATCTGCTGTAAGAGTTCACAAGCCAGTTGCTGAAAATTTCAACTACAATTCTCCAAACTTCTGAGAATGTGATCCCCCTGAAAATAAATGCAACATATTATTCAAAGACACTGCTTTCACAGAACTAAAGAAAAAATAGCAGATGTAAAATTAAAAAGAATTTCGAGTATGCCTCTAACACTCTAGCCTGCAGCTCTTTTTAACGTATATCTTGCAGTCCTCTTGTAATCCAACTATGCGGGTGTCTGGGTGTTAGACAAAACTACAGTAGAATAAATCAGATACGCAACTTATGGGTCTATGACAGTGGTTTCAGCTGCATGTACAGACATCATCAGACTTTCATCATTTTATTCATTTTTCATATTTTATATAGGTCAAAGTGTCCCAGTTTTAGGCTGCAAGTAGCAAGCTCGTAAGGATGTATCTAAATATAAGAATAACATTGTTATGAATAAGCAAGAAATAGAAACTGAACCTGAAACTCTTCCTAGAGTGGACAAATAAGACAATGATCATCACAGTTAGAGGTCTTTGGCTAGGTTTCACTGCAGGCAGTCAAAGACCTTGAGCAAAGACTTTGGCACAGACAAGCACACAATCTCTACAATAAGACAGATAAGACGGATCCTGCAGAAAGTTCAGTGCCACCACTATAACTCCTGCATAGTGGTCGGACAAAGCCAAGGAATCTCTACACTCAAGTCCAAACAAACCCAGGTTCCCATATCCTTGAACACCATAACATGATAAGCCTGACTCTGTGCACATGTCTGTGAGTTTGTGTACACATGAAATAAAGGCCTTCAGACTGAACTACTGAAATCACTGCTGCCAACACACTGCTGCTTGAAGCACTGTTGTTAACAGGCTGTAAAACGAGGTTGGGCTGAAAATGGGATCAGATCATGTGTATAAGATCCTGGAGGAAGTTTACATTCCTACAGGCAGGTGACTCAATATTTATGGCAGTGCTACCTGTAACACTGTCATCTGGATCAGTTAATCCATGAACGTTCAGCACCTATTTATTATTTTTTGCTATGAACGACAACATTTGCTCCATTGCTTTTAAGTATTAGACAGAAAAGTGATATTACCAGTGTTCATTCGTTTGCTTTTTATCAAAGCTATATGCTTCAGACTTTTAAATTACACAAATCAAACATCCAGCCCCTTAGAGAATAAGGGAGCTCCCCCTCCTTCTTCTTCTAGTCAATATGCACTATAGTCATCTACATATTTAATGACTACACTAACCCAAGTAGTACAAGTACCATAGGCTGGGAAACAATGAACTAGACACAGAAGGCTTGAACAAATGAGTAAAGAAAATCTACAAAACAACTGAGTTTGCCTCAAACAAAGGCACTACTTTCAAGAAATGTACAAGTCTCCCTTGCTTCATGCAATGGTGCTATAGTATAGACAACCCATGAACAACCCATTTCTGCAATGCTGTAGTCATATCTAAATAAGGACAATAAAACAAAAAAAGCAGCAGAGGGCCTTGAACATAATTTATTGAGTCCTGAAAAGAAAATGTCACCTTTTATTGCTATTGCATTATTACGGTATTGCAAAACAGGTGCATAATGTTTAACAGAGAGGAAGTAAATTAGAAGTGACTCAACCTTAGTGTCGCTGATTTCAGTGCCTCCACACATCTGCACATTTGGAGTCACTTTTCATTGGTAGTAAGTCTTAACACTAGAACAGAGGTGTCAAACTCCAGTCCTCAAGGGCCGCTGTCCTGAAGCTTTTGAATGTGTCCCTGCTGCAACACACCTGAATAAAATTATTAGATCATCAGCAAGACTATAGAACTTGACTACATGCTGAGTTGGCAACCCCTAACCATACTCAAGTAAATTTAAGTGTAAGCAAATGTAAGTTTTTGAAAAAATTTACTTCTAAAAGTACTTTTATTGCATCATGTTCATTCACTCATGAGCTGCTGTAACATGAGTCAAATGGCTGAACTGCCACCTTAGCATGCAATCAAGAGTCTTGCTAATGACCTACTAATTTTATTCAGGTGTGTTGCAGCAGGGACACATGTAAAAGTTTCAGGACACCGGCCCTCGAGGACTGGAGTTTGACACCTGTGCACTAGAACCACCGAAAGGGACATTTCGACCCCTTAAAATCCTGTTATTGTTACATTAAAAGGCCATCATATCATATTTCATAACATTTTCTAAAATCATCAAATACTGAATTATGGGGTGTGTGGGATCAAAAAAGGAAATTATGACCACTTATACCTAGAACCACTGACATAATTTTGACCCCGTAGAAATGAATGTAAAACCACTGCTAAGGAGTGTGAAGAACTAATCCGAGCAAATAAAGAGTGAAATCCAGAGCAGAACAAACAAACGGGTTTCAGGTCTCAGCAAGAGCGCACAGGAGGTGAAGATGCTTGATTTAAACATCTGCGGGAAATCTACATCCTCAGTTACGTCGTAACTGGAAACTGTTCCCAGCCCTACGCCACAACCCTCCACGCCATTCAAGTTGCTGTGGGCTACTTGGGGCAACCAAAGGTGTGATTCCATATCTCGAGATGTGCATGTGAGCTTAAGCAGAAGGTTACAGCGTAGGGTTTTATATATCGTCTCTATTTTAGAGCAAATAATGCCACACATTATCTAAAATTATCTTTTAACTTTTTCAATGTTCTTCTTCTGTAATAATTACATTATTTAGCTGTCTTAGTTACTGTTTTTCTTATTTGTTACACCCTGTTTATTAGTTTATCTAATGTGTATTTTAACGTTATTTTAACATCTGTAATTACATTATATAGCTCATTTATAAAAACTAATAACACCCCTAAAAATGAACATTGAATCCTTTCTCTTAAAAAGCTTGATTAAAATTTGAAAATTAGATGAAAATTAACAACTTCTTCAAGAAATTACTTCTCTGCCATTACTTCTGTTGTTGCACGATGGGCTCAAAATGACTTCTCCTTGCAGTCCAAGGGAGTTTGGAATCCCGGTTCTAGTGTTAAGTTCTAGTTACATTAACTATATCCATCCATCATCTTTATTATGGTGCTGGCATCTATCCCAGTTAGGAAAAACGCTAGACAGGTTGCCAGTCTGTTGCAGGGCTAACACAGAGAGACTGACAGGCATTCATGGTGACATTCACACCTACTGTCGATTTAGAATCACTGATTAATCTAACCCTTTGCATGCCTTCAGACTGTGGGAGAAAGCCAGAGTAACACCTACAATTAGTAATCTATTATATTGTGAGAAATGTTTTTCAGGAAGGAATTACAAGTAATCCATTTCCCACCATGCTCCTCAGTCATCAAAACTTTCAGAAAGATCTCCTATTTTGGATGGGATGCCACTCATTTGATTATAAAAGAGTCTATGAAAGAAGATGTTTCTGAATGCTGAAAAACTGCAATCAAAAAAGATCTACAAGAAACAGATAGATATTTAATCATTTTTGAAACTACAACTGTAACATTACAGCTACTACACATTACATCCACAGTGGCTTAACTTTTTTCCCTAAATTCTTACAAATTCACTTCCTCTAATGTTACTGATTACATTTTTAGAACAAAGAACTGAGACAAGATTGAATTAGTCTGATGTACAATGATGTTCCGTATGACAATGAAGGATACAAGCAATAAAAAATACATGGTTAAATACAAGCATAACACAACAAAACAATATAGAAATACAGACATTTAATTTGACCAAATTATAAAACATTGAATATTTATATCCTCTGATGTTACAGGAAATATATACGCCGTTAAAAATGTGAAAGTCTAGTGCGACAATACACACAATATATTAATAGTAACTACAACAACAATATTACAAAGAATCCATGTCCAAAACTACACCAAATAATTTTGTGTATGTAGGAATCAAATAAGATCATTTCTTTCCATATTGTTAATACTGGTTCAATCCCACTCATTATATATGAAAGCCTTTTTGCACTGAACTGCAAGATATGAGTCAGAGCAGTCATAAATTACTTTAACATCCTTTAAAGCCACAATAACTTTGTCTCCTCAGATCAAATTAAGCCTATGTTGAAGTCACTGTGACGTTATTTGGAGTACATCTTTCAAAATGCAACACATAGCAAAAGCCTACAGGAAAACTTTATGATAGAAGTCAAGACTTGTTTATAATAAGGAGACATCCCTTTAATTACTCTAGTGAATTTAAGCTCCATAGGGGAAATCATTATGAAAAAAACAATACATATAAAGCACTTATCAGAGAGCTCAAATGAAACAATTATATCTTAATATTTAGATTAACAGAATGAGCGGGCTTTTCTATTACCATATGGCTGGAGGTGCTTTAACAATTCCAGCTTTATAGATGAGCGCCCCCAAATTGCCTCTCCCCTTTATTTCAGAGCATCTGGTGCTTACTGACCTCATTTAAGCCTCTATTGCTTCAGTCTCACGTTTTAACATGTTATAACAATTGTAGGCACCAACCACTCACACAGAACACCTTCAAACAAAACAGTTCAGTTCAATTAAAAAAAAAAACTGCCTTCAAACGACTTTCAAAACCACTGCATAAATCACCAGATCATCACCCCGGGAGTCAAAGGAAATCTCATAACACTGTCTGGACAGTTGACTCATTTCTGCTAGCATCATATACAGTAAAGAAAAGTTCACAATCAAAGACAGTTTTCTATTTCAGGATTTCCGAAAGGTAAGTTAAAGGTAAAGGTAAAGGTAAATCTCCCCCAGTTAGATAAAATCCAGATTTTCCCTGCTGCTTGACACAAGCATGAAATAAAGCACACCCAATACCGCCTACTGCTTGGCTTACATTTGTTCCACGCCACCTGTGTACACACGGACACACAATGGGAAGTGTGAACGTGCAATCCCCTTGATAACAAAACCGCTACATTTTGTTTTTTCCCTCTATGCAATCGAACAACATTCTGCATCAGATCACCTGAAATGAGCATTATCGTTCAAAGTCTTCAGTGTTTTACCATATAACGCAAATTAAACTCAAAGGGACAAGCCTGTCTGGCAAGCCTGACAAAAACTCACGCAAGGGCATGACCAAACAGTAGCGAGTGAGGAGCTCCTAAGGTGCATTGCAGACACATGCGAGCCAACGTAGTCGTGTTTGGACTAGAAAGACTGAGAATTAGTTGGCGCAAGGTGGAGGTGAACAGGGCAGCTGTGAGGTTGTGGCTCACCATTAACTCCTGTGTAGTACCGCCTGTAGAGATAACCCAGGGAGTGCTGCAGTTCACTAGACAGCAGTGTTACCTGTGAACTATTAGAAGTGCAGTGTCACATACTAATGTACCTCCAAACACTTCTGTCAGCCTTGGCTAGCTAACACATTCCAACAACAAAGGCTAGCCATCCAGATAATGCAAAATTACCAGATCTTTATCACTTATAATAATTGCTAACACTTGTAATAATTGCTCTTCCACAGCTTCCTGTGTGACTCATTGGCACCTACTGTCAACAACACATAAAAGTGCAAAAAAAAGGTTTTTATTATATTACAATATTTGAAATTCCTATTGTTCCCTTGGACTGACTAAGAGCACAGAAGCCCTACTTATAGGTTTCTATTAAGGAACAAAAGCAAACTAAAATAATCTAATGTGACACTTTATTAGATACACCTTACTAATATGAGTTGGACACCCTTTTGTTTTCAAAACTGCTCCTTTGTCTTCGTGGCACAGGTGCTGGAAAATTACTTGTGTATTTGTAAATACTGAGATGATAGCATCAAACAGTTCCTGCAGATTTGTGGGCTGACAGCCATGATTTGCCACATCCCAAAGCTTCTCTGTTAGATTGAGGCCTGGTGACTATGGAAGCCATTTGAGTACAATGAACCCATTGTGAAGTTCAAGGACCCAGTTTAAGATGAGTTGAAGCAACCATCAGAAGAACAGTACAAATTGGTTATAAAAACATTCTTGACTTATGTATTCTTGACTCACTTTGTGGAGTATTGTTTCTTCACCTTGCAAATCTACTGGATTTAAACCATTTTCAAGCTTTTTTTCAACTGAAAAAACCAAAGGTCTTTGCTATTTCTCTGATGGATATTCATTCATTTTTAGCCTTGTGGTGATCTTCTTCCTTGCATTATCATGCCCTTACTTTTCATATTCACATACAAGTCCCTCTTGGAAATGACCCAGTTCTCTGTTAATGAGCCATGTGTGAGTTCTTTTATGAAAGAACTAGGGCTGTTGTCATGGTCTTGGGCCTTTGACCCAGTGTTTTGTGTTTTTGGTGTTTCAAGTTATGTTTAGTATTAAATATCTTCAGTTTGATTCTTATTTACTTAGGTTTTCACCTTTGTATATTCCCTCAGTGTTTCCTGCCTTTTCATTCACTTTTCTTGTGCATACTACAGACCCAATCAAAAATTTAAGACCACTGGAAAAATGGCAAAAAAATCATATCTTGCATGGTTGGATCTTAACAAGGCTCCAAGTAGAGCTTCAACATGCAACAAGAAGAAATGGGAGTGAGACAAAACATTTTTTTGAGCATGCAGTTTGAAAACAACACTTAAACTGAAACAGGCTGTTTTACAGCTGATCAAAAGTTTATGACCACACCTCCAAAAATACCTGTAAACCCCCCCAAAACAGAAATCAAAGTTATGAGTAGCGCCACCATTATTGTTGATCACTTCAAAAATTCGTAGCGGCATGCTTGATGCAAGCGTTTCCATGAGGTGAGTGGGAACATTTCTCCAAGTGGTGAAGACGGCCGCACGAAGGGCATCTACTGTCTGGAACTGTTGTCCATTTTTGTAAACTTCCCTTGCCATCGATCCCCAAAGGTTCTCAATTGGATTTAGACCACGGGAACACGCAGGATGGTTGTCTAAGGAGCTTGGGAAGAAAAGCGTCTGGACTTCTTTAAGTTTCTTGAAGACGTTTCACCTCTCATCCGAGAAGCTTCTTCAGTTCTAAGAGCAAATGGTGGGGAGTCCCAGATTGGGAGTGTCCCCCCAAGAGGGTCATAGACCCCCTGTGGATCCTCTACCTAATCACACGAGCCCAGGTGTGAAAACGGGTGTGGGTCTCAGTCAGCCAAGGTCAGTCACATGACACAGATACAGGCTATATCTTCCTTGGCTGCTGCCTCAGGACGTGTCGTGCACTGTCGGTCTTGTGTGCTGCTCAGTAACATTCGATATTTAGTACTTACTGTTGCTTACGCTTATCTAGGTTGTTGCTGTGGTCTCCCTGTTGTGTTGCTCTCTTTTTGCTTGTTTTCTCTTTTTTCTTTCAGCAGGTGATCCAGTGGATTTTTTTGTGTCCTCTCTCACTGTCCTTCTTCCCCTCTGTTTTTCTTTCCCACCCTTTCTTTCTTTCTTTCTTTCTTTCTTATCCCCCAGTCATGTCTGTCCAGTTTGTGATAACTTAAAATCAAATAAAATAAATAATAATAATAAAGATCAATCAAGTGAACCAATATGGCATAACCATAATGATCCACTTGAAAAAATAAATCCGTTTGGCATCTTTCTTGGCCTTCAGACAATAATTCTGATTGCTAAAGTACCGAACGGGACAGGGCAAAAACAAAAAAAGAAATTCCAAATGACCGTCTTACTGCATCCCATCTCAGCAGTGATGGTGCGCTGTGAGAGACCCTGCTTATGCAGTTCAACAACCCAACCACGTTCAAAAAGGGAATTTTTTTTGCCTTTGGGATCAGAACGTCATGACAGCGTGACTACCTGACAGAAAATTACAATGAATCCACATTTTTGCACAGATTTGGCCTTTTAAAGGCATGTGGTCCTAAACTTTTGATCAGCTGTAAAAAAGCCTGTTTCAATTTAAGCGTTGTTTTCAAACTGCATGCTCAAAAAAATGTTTTGACTCACTCCCATTTCTTCTTGTTGCATGTTGAAGCTCTACTTGGAACCTTGTTAAGATCCAACCATGCAAAATAGGATTTTTTTGCCATTTTTCAAGTGCTCTTAAACTTTTGATTGGGACTGTATCTGTACTTCTACTTAAGTACAGAATGTCTGTACTTTTGCCACCTATGGTCTCAAGATATAATTTAAAGTAAGGTGGAACCGTGTTAGGTCACTATACATCGACCAAGAGCCAACTATAGCGAACTAAAACTACTCTGAAAGCTTTTATAGGCTTTAATGAACAGACAGTGCTTTTAACAAACAAGAATAAAAAAATATATTTCTCTCAGGGGTCGGGCTCAGGTCAGTGCACAGGATCTGTGAGTTAGACTCACTCCTCTCCTAGTTTTATTCTCTGTAAATTTAATTCTAACAATGTAAATTAACTTGTTTTCCGGGTATAAAATAACCAGTGTTGGTTGCTAAGTTCCACTTTCATTTTTAGTTACTTATTATGGCATTTCCAACATGGGGCCCACAACAACGGAGACATCTCAGCACTGCGAAACCTGATCTGACAGACTCGAGTTCATCTCTGCTGAGCGATGGTCTCTGTGGCCAGTTCAGCATCACCAGACATGTGACAAATGTTACATTTTTCAGTTAACTGTTTACTCCATGTAAAATGTCGAACATCCAACTTGGGTAGAAAGAACTGGAAAAGAAAGCTTACCTTTTCAGGTGTGGTAGATTTCAAAGGGTGCGTGATGGCTGGATTAACAAGTGAAAATGAAAGTAATTGAAAAATATCAAGAATTAGTGCAGAAACCTATTTCAAAGTTCATTCTGGATGCATGCCACCACATTCTCCACCAGCACTCTCTCTGACTGTGTGATTGGAAATGCTCGTCCAGTGTTTTTTTCCAATCACACATTCATCGTTCCCACACAAGCGTGGTGACGATGTGCTTGGCTCAGTTTCTGTGCCTGAGTGTTTCCTGCCGGTACTTCAGTGTCCTCAAAAAAGGCATGCTTGTTAGTTTAAGCGCTCCCTTCTCTTTTCTTTTATTGCCACAATTTAATCATCAGCACTTTTATTCAATGCGTGTAAATCACTCCATCCGGCTTACATCCACGGTCAGTTTAGAATCACCAGTTCAGCTTGCAGTTTTGTTTGTACATGTGGTAAAGGTCTGTATTTCAAACTGTAAGTGCGATGTCTATAAGCATTTGGTCTTAGATTCAGAGACTACAATACGATTCCCCTAAGCAAAACCTGAGCCTGTCCACATTTACCTTTCATAGCAAACTCTGGTTTTCTGAGACTTCGGTAACAAACTCCTCTGACTGACCTTGTTCACTTCCTTCCTGCTGCATTTAATGTTTTGTGACATATAAAGCAGGCTTCAAAGGTCTGTGACCCCCAGCCTCACCAAACGAGGACTTCTTCTTATCCAGGTCTCCTAACTAGCACGTTTTAAATCAGAATTTAAGACCTTAAGTGAAAGTTAGTGTATTTAAAATGAACAGAGAAGCTTATTAACACACGGCTATGTCAGGGTGGGACCATTGTTAGTGAACCACAGAGGGTGGAGGCAGTGGATTCACCCACACTCCCCTGCCTCTCTGTTCCTCTGTAACAAAGCAGCCAGCATTATGTTGCCCGGAGGCTCTCCTTAACAAGGTCAGAGTGACACTGACACTTCGGCAGTGCTCAGCTGAGGCGATACAGCTCCCTGTCTCCAGGGTACAAGTCAGGTGAGTAAAACTCTCATTTGCTCATTAATCGTCAGACCGTGGTGGCTGTCTGTGCTGATATTTATCCACGCACACACACAATCTTCAAGTGCACAGCTAAAAGTCCAGGAATCCACGAATATAATCATGTCTTCACTCATTAACGGTGTGTGTAAATATGATCCAAAATCTGGGTGTCCCTTTGTCATTTTACACAGTCGGACTTTTATTGTAGGAGGAATCTCATATCCTATGAGTAACGTGATATTTTTCTACAGCTTCGAAATCCGACAGCATGAATCAATATTCGAGATGTGTGGTATCATTTAACTGTTGTGTTCATTTTGAGCGTACATCATTGCAGGCTTGGCATGCATAGGTACAGGGCTTACACCGAGAGCAGGCGAGGCAGGACACAGCTCAGTAATCAGAGTAGCTGATGGCACTGGTTGGGTGATGTATTATGTAGCTGCTGTGAGATAAAGCAGTGTTTTCCCAGGGTGTAATCCAATCCTTCCCCAGCACCAGTACATGCCGCTCAAGTGAATTTGAATCGTGAAGTGGGTGAGTACCAACTTCACACAACCTGCAACTCTACTAATGCTGCATTCATTTTAGCCATAGAAAAGGAGAACAGCCTCTTGTGTTTCAGTATAAATCATGTTAGTCGTGTTTACCACCATGCAGGTTAACTACCACGTCCCCCCCCACACAATCACACATACACACACACACAAATGTATTTCTGTCTTTTTCATGAGTATGATGACAAGAGCAGTACTGCTCGCATCTCCCCCTGCAACATGAAGCTACCGCTTAGCTTAGCGTAACGACATGGTAGAAACAACTTGAATGTGTGATGACAGAATTCAGGCAGACATATTTAATGAATTTTGTTACTTTTAGAGAGAGGGACAGACTCCAGCTGACAAACAATCTGGAGTTCTTGAAATAGTAAATGTATTGTGCATGTCAGTGAAGGCTTTAGCCAGAAAGAGCAAAGACACCAGCTCCCACATTAAGATTTGGTTGGAAAATGAAAGATGAAGGTGTCTAAATGGCTATTTACAAATGTGATGGGTCATCATTTTCTATATGTTTTTGCTGTAGAATAAGAATCCTTTTTCAGTACCTGAATTAGACCTTTGTCAGACGTGTGTCCATCTTGAAAATGAGAGAATGTGAGGATGATAAAGAGTAGAAAGACAAGTGGTCCAGATGACATACCTACGGAGGTGTGGAGGTGTCAAGGAGAGAGGGAAGTGGACTTCCGGACTGGTTGACACACTCTTGGTGTGTGAGCGGATGTGTGAGGAATGGAAAAGTGTACTGGTGCTCACTATCAACAACAAAGGTGAGAGCTGTAGTAACTACTAAGGGATAAAGCTGAAGAGACAAATCAGAAAGAGTTGTTGAAGCTAGGTTAAGAAAAGCACTGCAGACGTGACGTTTGCTTGATAGTGCTGATGGAGTAGCATAGAGAAGGACAGAAGGAGCTTCGCTGTGTCTTTGTGGATCAGAGGAAGCAGATGAGATACTGCCAAGAGAGGAACTGTGGTACTGCATGAGGAAGTCATGAGTGTCAGAGGAGTATGTGAGGGTGGTGCAGCAAGACACTGGTGAGGTAGTAGTGACAGATGGGTTCAGATGAGCAGCAGACTCAAAAAAAGGAGGACAAGTGATGTATTGTATTGTCATGTAACATCATGCTTGACTGAAGATAATAAGGGAAAGGATTTCCATGGCATTTTGAACTTCCCATGTCCTCCAAACTTCACACCTTCATCTCTACATTTGTCCCAGGTCACGGTTCTCTCTTTATGTACGTCCCAAAGTGACCTTCAGTGCAGGCACACCACAAAGTTTTACACGGTGTCCATTTTTTCCATAGCCCAGACTCACTCTAGCTTCTGCACATCAAGATGTCAGCTATGCATTGGGAGGCCAGGCGACGTCAGACTGCTCTGGACCGCAGGATGGCCCAAGACAAGCAGCCGGTGAGCAAGCAGCTATCCCGCTTTCTAATAAGGAACCCTACGTAAAGATGTTCATTTATGAAACTAAGATGACTTTCAATGTTTTTAAATATGAAAACAAAATCAGTGAAATGACACTACGGGGGACTTCAACCATGTCACCTTGGACAACGCACTGCCAACATTCACACAGTATGTGGACTGTCCCACCGGGGGGGGGGGGATTTTAGATCTACTGTATGCTAATGTCAAGGACGCACACAGTTCCTCCTCCCACCGGGTAGGTCAGATCATAGACCTGATTCACCTCACCCCCCCACTATGTGCCGACTGTGAGGAGGGAGACTGTGACCACGAGAAGCATTAGGAGGTGGTCGGAGGAGGCCTTAGTGGAACCACAGGGCTGTTTTGAGGTGTCAGACTGGGAGCTACTCTGTGAGCTTCACGGTGAGGGCATCAGTGGGCTTACTGAGTGTATCATCGACTACATAACCTTCTGCACCGACTCCAGTGTCCCAGCTCAGTCTGTCCATTGTTACCCAAACAACAAGCCGTGGGTGACTAAGGACATCAAAGCCCTCCTCAATGACAAGAAGAGGGCCTTCAGAGCGGGCAATAAAGGGGAGGTGAGAACGGTTCAGGCGTTATTGAAGGACAAGATCAGAGAGGCTAAGGGCAATTACAGGAGAAAGCTGGAGTGGAAGCTCCAGCAGAAAAACATAAGAGAGGTGTGGAGTGGCATGAAGCCCATCACTGAATTCAGGCCATCCAACAGCAGGGGAGCTGGGGGCAGTGAGGACAGAGCCAATGAGCTGAATGTGTTTTTCAACAGATTTGACACTGCAGTGAATGCTCACCCCCTACAGCCTTACCTGTAGTCAGCCTGAAATCCGGAGCCACACCGCTCTCTCTCCCTCCTTCTCCACATTGCACCATAGCCTCCTGTAAAAGTCCTGACACCCCTCCCCCACCTGTCACTTTCACTCACGAGCAGGTTCAGAGACAAATGAGAAGACTCCACTAAGCCAAGTGTGCTGGACCAGACGGGGTGAGTCCCCATGTCCTTGAGGCCTGCGCCCCCCAGCTTTGTGGAGTCTTTCATAAACTGTTCATGTTGAGTGAGTCTGCAGAGGGTCCCAGTGCTGTAGAAGACGTCATGCCTCGTTCCTGTACCAAAGATGCCACGTCCCAGTGGCCCGGGGATTACAGGCCTGTGGCACTGACTTCTCATGAAGACCCTGGAAAGACTCATCCTGGACCAGCTCCGACCCATAGTCAGACCACATCAGGATCCCCTTCAGTTTGCTTACCAGCCCCACCTCAGAGCTGAGGACGCCATCATCTACCTGCTCAATCGTGTCTACGCCCATCTGGACCAGCCGGCAAGCACTGTGAGGGTCATGTTTTTTTACTTTTCCAGTGCATTCAACACCATCAGGCCGACCCCCTCCTGGGTGATAAGCTGACAGCGATGCAGGTAGAGGCTTCTCTGGTGTCCTGGATTGTTGATTACCTGACAGGAAGACCACAATATGTGCGTCTTCAACATTGTGTGTCTGACAAGGTGATCAGCACCA
>VVHJ01064268.1:0-12815 GCA_015107715.1 Tylochromis polylepis
TGGTCAATCCTCAAGAGGCGGGTGGACAAACAAAAACCCACTAATTCTGACAAACTCCAAGAAGTGATTATGACAGAATGGGTTGCTATCAGTCAGGATTTGGCCCAGAAGTTGATTGAGAGCATGCCCAGTCGAATTGCAGAGGTCCTGAAAAAGAAGGGCCAACACTGCAAATACTGACTCTTTGCATAAATGTCATGTAATTGTCAATAAAAGCCTTTGAAACGTATGAAGTGCTTGTTATTGCATTTCAGTACATCACAGAAACAACTGACACAAAGATCTAAACGCAGTTTTGCAGCAAACTTTGTGAAAACTAATATTTGTGTCTTTCTCAAAACTTTTGGCCACGACTGTAATCCTCAAACAAACATAACTATGGAAAAGCACAAGTTTAACACCAGAAGCTAACGACCAGATGAAACAATAGAGTCTTATGTGAGTGACTTGAAAAATAAGGCAGGCAGTTGCAGATTTGGCCAGCTTGAAAACGAGCTCATCAGAGACAGACTTGTTTGTGGCATAGCTGGTGACAGCATGAGAAAGCAACTACTGCATGACAGTGACTTAACTTTAAGCAAAGCAATTGAAATGTGCCAAATATTTGAGCAGACTGATCAACATCGAAAAGCTCTAGCAGCTCCAAAACAAACGACAGCAAAGGTGGATAGTTTGCATGGCTAGCACAGCTACACTCTTGTGCCACTCTGCAGTCAAGGAATATCCTCTGCAATCCTTTGTAGTGAAACGAGACGTATAACCTCTACTCGGCCTACCAGACTGTCTCTGCTTAGCCTTAATCACATTGAACAAAGAAGTCCACCATGTAGCCATAGATGAGGAAAAGAACTTTTCAGAACAGATCTTCTCAGAGTATTCTGACCTCTTCAAAGATAAACTTGGTAAGCTTCCGGTCACCTATTCCATGAAAATAGACCTAGAAGTCATGCCAATAGTAAAACCTGCACGCAAAATACCGGTACCAATGCAAGACAAGGTTAAAGCAGAATTAACCCGGATGGTCAATCTAGGCGTGATCACTCCTGTCACTGAGCCAACAGAATGGGTGTCGTCTATGGTGGCAACCCACAAGAAAAATTCAGATGACATCAAACTCTGCATTGATCCAAGAGATCTAAATAAAGCTGGGATCGTATCACCCTATGCGTACCATAGAGGAGGTAGCCACACAAATGCCTAACTCCACAGTCTTTTCTGTCCTGGATGCGAAATGCTCCTTTTGGCAGATAACACTTGACCACAAGTCATCCATGCTCACAACTTTCAGCTCTCCATTTGGCAGATTCTGCTTTCTCAGAATGCCATATGGAATCAACTCAGCCAGCGAGGTGTTCCAGCATGCAATGGACCAGATCTTTGCTGGATACCCCTGTCCTGTCATCGTCGATGACATAATCATTGGCGGAAGAGATATGAAAGAGCATGAACAGAATCTCAGGAAGGTACTCGACCGTGCGAGGGAAGTCAAACTGAGACTTAACCCCTTAAAGTGCAAATTCCGACTCAAAGAAGTCTGTTATGTTGGATATGTATTCACAAGAAAGGGCTTAAAGCCTGATCCAGCTAAGACCAAAGCAATTAATGAGATGCCCACACCAGAAAACGTCACAGCTCTCCAACGCTTCTTAGGGATGATTAATTATTTAGGAAAGTTCATTCCAAATTTCAGCGAGCTCTCAGCCCCACTTTGCGAGCTAACATGCAAAGACATTCAGTGGTGCTGGCTAAAGCAGCATCAAGGTGCATTCGATGATTTAAAAAAGAGCCTAACCCATCCACCCACTCTCAGCTACTATGACATCCAGAAAACCGTCACGCTTACGTGTGATGCCTCGCAGTACGGACTTGGAGCTGCATGCCTTCAGGAAGGCGCCCCGATCGCCTACTCCTCTCGTACTCTGACACAGACTGAGATGCGCTATGCGCAGATAGAGAAAGAGCTTCTTGCTGTTGTCTTCGCATGTTCTAAATTCAATGATTATATCTATGGAAAGCAGATCCAAATCAAAACTGATCATCAGCCATTAGTCACAATCCTAAACAAGCCCATACACTCAGCTCTAGCCAGATTGCAGCACATGATGCTGAGACTTCAAAAGTACAACTTCCAGATAGTGTACAACAAAGGCTCGCAGATGTGCCTTGCCGACACTTTGTCCCATGCTCCCACAACCTCGACAGAGCAGCACAGTAATGAAACAGCAGACTACGAGATCATGTCAATCCAACACATCTCTTCCTCTAGGCTGACCGAACTGAGGGAACACACTGCCTCTGATCCATATCTACAGAAACTGAGCACTGTCATAATGAAGGGCTGGCCTTGCAGACAAACTCAGCTGCCCACAGAAATTCGTCAATTCTACCCGTATCGAGACAAACTCACCCTTGAAGATGTCATCGTCATGAAAGGCCCGAAGACAGTGATCCCAAAGTCTTTGCAAAAGGATTATATCGCCATCCTCCACAAAGGGCACCCAGGCACAGAAACTACCAAACACAGGGCCCATGGTATCGTGTTCTGGCCCACAATAACTGAAGATATAGAGCAGGAAACAACTGCGTGTCCGGTGTGCAACAGCACCAGGCCACATCAACAAAAAGAGCCACTCAAGCTACATCCAGTGCCGGACCTACCTTGGTCAACAGTCGCCACTGACATCTTTGAGTGGAATGGCCAACATCACCTGGTTGTAGTTGACTCTTACTCAGGTTGGTTCGAGGTAGACTTGCTTCGTGACCTAACTGCCAACACCGTCATTACGAAGCTCAAAAGACACTTTTCCGTCCATGGCTGCCCACACAAAGTAATATCAGATAATGGCACCCAGTTCACTAGCCAACGCTTCGCAGACTTTGCTTTGGCCTGGGACTTTGTTCATGTGACAAGTAGCCCAGAATATCCGCAGGCCAATGGACTGGCTGAACGTGCAGTTCGCAGAGCAAAGCAGTTGATGGAAAGGTCGAAGAGAGATGGAACAGATGTCTTCCTCAACCTACTCAATCTCCATAATGTGCCACGAGATCACACACTAGGTTCTCCAGCTGAAAGGCTGATGTCAAGACAGATACGCACTACCCCACCTGTGTGTAAACGTCTGCTCATTCCCAGCCCCAAAAGCAACAGAGCTGTTAAAACAAACCTAGTTCGTAAGCGCCATGCACAAAAGAAATACTATGACAAGTCCAGCAGACCCCTCTGTCCCCTCAAGCCGGGTGAGGTTGTGAGGATGCAAAGCGTCATGGACATGACTCCTTAGGGACTATCAAGGAAGCCTGCAAGGAACCCAGATCATACATCGTCCAGTCAGGAGGTGGAGAATACAGGCGGAACCGCAGGCATGTCCTCCCAGTCCCTGAACCACCACCACAACATGGAGATTCCCACGATGATTCCGCCATGGCCCAATCACCAACCGCAAGTTCCCCACAGCACATCCAAAGACCTGTGCAACACACTGAGGAACAAACATGTAGCCTCGCACAAAACTTGACACAGGCCCCCGTCCAGTCCCCCTGTCGCCTGGCAAGTAATGCTTACATTACACGATCTGGGAGAGTTTGCAAGCCAAACCCCAAGTATGAACACTAAGGCATAAGGGATGGTCTGTAGCATGAAAAAAAAAAAGAAAGAAAGAAAAATTAATGGACACTACATGCAACGTGATGTTGACAAGGTTAAATGTTTACTATGTTCTTACCAATGACACAATTCCAGGTGTGAAGTGAATCGTTAATGTCCAGGCTAGAATGTTATGGATTAGTATTTGTTGTTAATGCATTATGCTAAAGCTGTTGTTAGTCGTTTATACAGTCCTAAGCTAAAGAAAGGGAATGTAGAACATCTGACTAGTATTGTTCATTAATACTGGTTTCATATACCTGTTCCGAGTAGTACACTGCGCACGCACGCAGTGAGAAAGGTCTAACGCTGGACCCGCCCCCAGGAGTCGAGCTGCTTGCATGTAATGTCTGCTCAGTTACACAGTAAAACAAAGCTTGCAAGAAATCACGAATCCAGCGTCATTACTGAACATCAAACAATTATTATAAAAAGAAGAAGAAGAATAGGTAGCACTTATAGGTAAAACTGTGACAAAATGTGTACTGTCTTATTGTCAATTTAGAATTAATATAGACAAACTAATTATATGGAATAAATTCTTGACTTTCAATGTGAAAAAGCCACATTTCTTTGCCCTTGCTTTGTTTTAAAGCTTCTAACAAACTAATTAAACTAATGACCCATCAATCACAGATCAAAGACAATGCCCAGGGTATAGCAGTTTTCATATTTGGAGCTTTTATTCTCTCTGTGATGAAATAATGTGCAAGTGAGACCCCTGCTCTCTATAAATGTACAGAGAGTACAAGCTGAAATTGTGCTGGAGTAACAAGTCCACCTTACTACCTTAATTTATCATTAATATTTTTAACCCCTCCGTAGATAATCATGTCACACAGTGCTAAAGAAGGTATTGTGTAAAGAATATATTTGATATACTTTGCTAAATTAAGATATATTTCTGAGCTCATTAGCAGTTTATTCAGAGATGGACATGGTCCTCACAGGACAGCTACGCAATCAGCACAAATATATGATTTTTATAGAATGATGCATATCCATATATTGAACAGTATGTATTAAACCAACCTCTGTCTTAAGTAGTTGTAGCACCCTGACACAAATACTAATTCTCACACACGCTTGTACAAATTATCCCAGACTCCACAGCCAAAACTATGGAGCTACCACATCCCGTGCCCTTGCCCTCCCCGCCCCTTAAAACACTCATACACACAAAAACCTCAAATACAAATATACTCAACTCAGAATTCATGGACCATTTCGCAGTAGCCGATTTTCATCAGTGAGTAGTAAATATCAGAGAACATTAGTTGTCATGGCTGGTCAACTAATCTGGCTGTCTCCCAGAAATAAATCAAAGGTTGGAAAGGAAAGAAATAGCAGTTGTAAGCAATGGCGGGCGGGGGGGGATACCAAAAAAAAAAAAAAAACATTTTAGATGATCTTAGGAAAAAAAATCTTAAACCAGGAGTTCCATGTAGTAAGGAAACCGTGGTACAGAGGGAACCACAGTAAAGCCATAGGGTGTGATAAGTACTGTCATACCATCAATTTTAACATTAGATAGAGGATGAGGAAACCTGGCTGGTAGGGTCAGAACATGAAAGCACAGATCTATCCTCCCTTGAATCAGTGGTTCAGACTGGTAGAGATGGTGTAACGATTTGGAGGAATTTTTTTATGGGACATTTTGGGCGCTGTAATACTTATTGAACATCTAAATGTCACAGTTTACCTGTATGTTGTTGCTGTACATGCCTCAGGACCACAGTGTGCGTTGTCTTTCTGCAGCAACTGTGTAATGTCATCATGTCAACAGAGACCAAAATCAGAGAAAAACGCAGTGAAAAACAGTGGCCTCACGTGCCACTTTGTCTTTAACGCCAGCTGCAGTTTGTGCTGATCACTACTTACAAATAGGGTATTACAATCATTTAAGTCATGCACACTAAAGAGCAAATTGTCCATTTAAAGATCACTCTGGTGTTTTTTCACATTTTATGAGGATTTTAATTTCTTTGGCACATCATATAACAAGCAAGTTGACTTAAAGGGCCTCTAAAAACTACGCATCATATAATGCTAAAAGAGATCCACCCAATCCCCTTTACACCCGCCCCTCAACTGCTTTTTAATTAAAAAGGTGTGTAATTAGTTTTATTGGCTCGCCTTATTGGTTGAAATTTCTATCAAGACTCTAACAATGCTCCTGGCATTTCATATAAATTCTCTTTGTTTTGGGTTTATTTGAAATATTTTGTTTTTATACACAGTTTTTATCTTCCCTTTGCACCTTCTCCTGTTTTATATTGTGATAAGTTGTTTGCATTTAACCCTTTACTGCAACCTTGAAACTGTTATCAAGGTCTTATTAGCAAGACAGAGCATTAATCTCAGTGGGACTAGTGAAACAGGGTTATAGAAAATAAACCAATATCCCTTCAGTTCTGCTTTGTGGTGGATTTCCCTTTTTATAGCCTGAGAGGTCCCAAGAGCTCCTTTGGAAACCCAGTTTATCACCCTTGCAGCAGTTACAGAGGTGCAGTTGACTCCCTTGAGAGCTAATATTGAGTCAACACACCATTTCTGTGGAAAACACTATTCAATGGCTCAGATACTACAGCTTTTATGCTCCTTACTTCAAAGTCATAGTATCTAGAAAAGCAGTTCCTCCCCGGCTTATACCAGCTATTAGCTTTACTGTTCTATTATCAGTACTTTACAAAAGTGGGAGCAAAGTACTCAACCAAGCAATCAAAGCTGTGTTACTTTATTTTTAAAAAGTTTTAAAAATAATTTAAAAAATTTCTGTCACATATACTGAGAAATGTGACCACAGGCGTCAATGCTACTTTTCTTATAAAGAGTTATAAAGAGTTTAAAATGCTGTTTAACATTTCACTTGAAATATGCCAAAAAATAAAATTATACTATTCTGTCAACTAAAATTAAAGTTAAAAGGTAGCATACAAATGAGGAAAAAAAAATCTTATAAGGACAAGTACCTCAACGGTCCACTTCTGCTGCATAATGTACAGTACTTGACCAGGCTTTTCTATATTTTAGCACCAGCATTTTTTCCAAGAACATCAAAAACACCAAAAATAAGACAAGTTTGCATAGCTTTAAACAACAAAAGCACACATGCTGACTGCTGACAACCAAAACTAAATGCATACAAATTTTACCTTATCAGCCTTTTTTTGTAATAATGCACTGATATCTGACATTTGACCTATGGCATCTATAAGTTGTAAAAAGTTTCGATTTTTAAGATATATTCATGCAGTGTGTAATTTTGCAAAACGTTAAAGTGCCATTGTGAGGTTTAGGGCATTGTATTCAAAAAATTGAAAGTGTGCTCTACAGCTCTCTCCATGCACTTTCATACAATGTGAAATATGAATGTATTAGGGCCGTCAATGTTAATGCGTTAACACGCGTTAATCCATCATCACGATTAATGTGATAAAAATTTTTTAACGCAATTAACCCATCTGGAGCGCAGAATGACTGAAATGTCTCTGTCAACACATTTCGGGCAGTTTGTCCATTCTGCGCTCCAGATGGGTTAATTGCGTTACTCTCATTAATTGTGATGACGGATTAACGTGCATTAACGTTGATAGCCCTAGAATAGATAGATAGATAGATAGATAGATAGATAGATAGATAGTTTTTTGAAATGTTGTGTCAAGGTTAATTTTGACCTTGGGTGCTAACAGTGAAGATCAAAGTCAAATGCTTAGCCAGTCTAGGTACTCATGTCCGCCAAGGTCTAGTACGTTGCTGTGAAATTTGAAAATCCATCCATAAAAAATTGTTTATTCTGATTTGGTGTCACCTTGACCCAATTTTCACCCAAATTAAATCAGCTTGAGCTGTTATTGGTATTAACTATTACAGAAAATTTGAACATGATATCTTGAAAACTGTGGACACTAGGCTGATAACAAACAGACATGCAGACAATCAAACAAGCACAAGTAGCCAATTACATACTCATGCTCCGTAGCAGATTAGGTTCATGCTGTATTTCACTTTTATTTTAATTTGCATTTATATGAAATCTGAATATGGATGCATTCCCATAACTCCACACTCCTCTCTTATCATCAAATAAATAATAAAGTGGTTACAGAAAATATCAGTAAGTAGCCGAGTAACAATTTTTTTTTAAAAACAACCAAAAAAAAAAAAAAAAACATGTCATTGTTGTAAGACATTTTACAATAAAAAAAAAAATGTCTTGATTTGCTTTTTAATATGTTTTGGGACTTACCAGCTTTGTATTCAGGTAACGCTCTCTGTATAGCTACATTCACACATTAAATCATTTCTAAACCACATGTACGCCAACATGCTACAGACAGAGACAGAAGTCACTGAAAACTGTATGCCAGGTGGCTGACACACAAGTTCGGAGAGTCCAGTCAACAAAGCTACAATAGAATGGAACTGGGAACTTTCATAACATGAAAAAATGTCTAATTTTCTGTATTTTCCTTTTCCTCCTTTTAACACTAGAACCACAAGAACTTAACTGCCAGAAGGAGTGGGCTGCAGTAATGGCAATGTCATTTCTTGGAGAAGTGTTAAATTTAAAAAAAACTTGATTAAAATTAAGTAAGATTTGACAAAGTAATATAATCTTTTTAATGGAACAAAAATAATACAACAGCTAACACATTTAAATTAGTTAACTATTACAGTAGAAGACCATCATGAAAAGTTATTGCAATTTTAATAGCAGGTGTTATTAGTTACACTACAAAGCAAAAAAAGAAGGTTACCTGTTTTTCAAGTATCTTTATGGCTGTGATATTGCACCTGTACTCTGGGTTCTACATTATGATCAGTCCAGTCCTTTTTGGTGATTTAAAAAAAAAAAAACTTTATAGAACTGTTATGTTATATTTGCAATTTCTGTTGCACTTGGCCAATGTCAATGAGTTTTGACCTTGTGACACGAATGTTCATTCGCCTCAAAATGACTTGATATCATTCATGAGAGAAATGTTTGAGATTTCATAATGTTTGACAAAGTACATAAGAGAGTTACATGATTTTAAAATGCCAAGGAGTCAAAAGTACCCTCCCCTTAGTGGTTCTAGTATTAAGCCTATTCCAATTTACTGGCAACAGCATTAAGTGCGGTCAATAGAAAAAAGCTTGTAGCTTGGCAACTTGGAGTTGGGTCAGTTAAGATGGGAAGCAGGCCAACGGCAATCAGCAAGTTCAAATCAGAGGAGGATCAACGTGTCACACATCAGGATACTTACAGAAATGGCTGAAAACCCATTTACAAAATGAGCTTTCCACTATAACAAACTGCTTCATTGTACTTCTATTCCTGGAGCTCACTCTCTCACCATCTCATCTCTCACTCATCATGGAGTTTTTCAGTAGCTTAAGTACACCTGGTAGTAGACGAGGAGCATGGACAGTGTAATCTTTTTTTTTCAGAAGCAACATGTATTTTGTATAGAAAGTGTCATGACATTTAATTACTACACTGTGCTAAATAACTGAAGCTACACCTGACACTATGGCTCTTCATCTTTTTCATCACCATTATCTTCTTCTTCTTCATCATCTTCAACTGAACACATACCAACACTTACAACCTCCTAAACTTAACTCCTGTGCACCCTTGCTTCTTTTTCTCAGTTTAAGAATTTTTCTAGTTGCTCTATATCTGCTACATTTTAATAAAACATGTTCTGTTTCCCCCTCTTGACATTTTTCACACTGCCCTGTATTATGTTTTCCTGCAAGCTGCATATTTGAGTTTAATCCTGCCTGACCTTGTCAGGCTTTGGTTGAAAGGACCCAAATGCAAACTCAGAGGCAGGCAGGATAAAGAATAAAAGAATAACCTTTTATTCACGTTGAAGGAAGAAAGCCTAAAAAAAACCCAAAAAACATCCCTCCAGAGGAAACACAGAAGCAAAGGAAAATGCAGAGTACACATGCAAGCAAACAATCAGAACAAACTAGTGAGTCAAAAGGACAATCTGGCAAAGGACAAAAAGAAACTGAGCCTATATATATACCCAGAGGTACACTGAGGACAATCAAGGAAAGGGGAAACCCCTGGGAAACAAACAACAGCTGAAACTAATCACAGTTAACAGGGGAAGTCAAATTAAATACGAGACACAAGAAACAAAGACTACCAAGATAAAACAGGAAGTCGCTCTCTAAACGTGGATACAGTTTTTAGAAGGCAACTGTCTAAACTCTCTCTAAGATGACGTAAGGGGGGCAGAACTAAACACAAGAATCCAGGAAAACATGTCAAACATTAACATAAAACAGAACACAAGGTAACAAGAACTGAAGGCTACAAATTTTAACAGTAAACAGACAGAGAAATAATGAATTAAGAAACCCAACAACACTAGAGTAAATTAATCTAGAAACTATAAAACAATGACAGACCTACTCTTAATTTCCTCCCTGCTGTTTTTCCAGGTTGTCTGGACTCAGTGGGCATTTTCTCTGAATTTTGTATTAGTGTCTTCCCTTTGTCCCTGTGTCCCATTTGTGTTGCCATTTCTTTATTTTTTTAATACGTTTAGTCTTTTTACTTCCACTTTACTACAGTAAGTCCTTATTCTATAGACACTATGAAATAGTGATAGGAACTGAATTCTTTTGATAACATAACTCAGCCTTTCCGCAATCATCTTCTCCATCACTTTCCCTGAATTAGAAGTTAAACCTATTGGTTTGTAACTAGTGGGCTTACTTGGGTCTTTTCCAGGTTTAACTATTGGAATTATTATTCCCTTTTTCTAGCTGAGCAGTAACCTACCTCTCCTGTCATATTCTATTGTGGAAACCGGAAAGAGTATTCTTTCCTTTTTTGGCAAGCTGCTTTAGGATAGCATAGTATAATCAGTCTTTCCCTGAAGAAGTCATCCGTATGCCTTTAAGTGTGGTTTTTAATTCTAAATCTGTAAACAGAACATAAAAACGATCCTATTCTCCAAGGTTTCCCTGATTTAACAGTTCTTTCTTGGTAAGTCCCAAACAGTTCTTGATTTCTTTTAGTTCTTTTTCTCTCATGTCTACCTTAATCAATAAAGTTTTAATTTTAATTTTAATAAGTTCTTTGGCCAGCATTTCTACAGTCTGTAATCCCAGTCTGTAATTGCTGTTGTTCCTTGACCTACCAACACTAGATAGTGGTATTGTTTCCTGACTCCATTCATTCTCTTAGCTGGATTCCACACTTTCTGAATTGGTGTAATTCTGCCTAAAATGCTGCAATGCTCCTGTCAGAATGTCCTTTTAGCTTTCCTAACAGTTTCACTCAGCACTGTGTAGATTTTCCCCAGTTAAGAGTTCTTTGAAGCTTCCTAAATACTTGATTTCTGTCCTTGACTCTACTATAGCACCAACTTTCTCTTTCCTCT
This sequence comes from Tylochromis polylepis, assembly GCA_015107715.1. Lineage (NCBI taxonomy): Eukaryota > Metazoa > Chordata > Actinopteri > Cichliformes > Cichlidae > Tylochromis > Tylochromis polylepis. Next base: position 11,035 of record VVHJ01064268.1, read on the forward strand.
TCCTGTACTTTTTGGCAGTGCTTCCTCCTCTACATTTAACACAAGTTCAGTGAACATTTTATTCATATGATCTATGTCTTCATCATTTCAAATACCACACAGCCCATGCTCAACTTTATGCTTAAATACACCCCGCTGAACCTTCTCAAATTTCCATCTTCCCTTCCTCCCCACTCCTTCAATTTTCATCTGTTAACCCTACTCTACAAATGGGATAATGGTCAATAGCTGATAGATGTCCCAATATATTTCCCAATTCCCAGCGATGCCTCTTGACACTAAAGTTAAATCCGGCAATGACTCTTTTCCTGAGGTGACGTTAATCTTAGTTGCTTGCCCATTGTTCAGTCATACAAATTGCTTTTTATCTATTAGCTCTTCTTTCACCCCACCATTTCCATCAGTTGTTTCTCCTCCCCAGAGTCTATGTGAGCATTGAAATAGTATTATTTTTTTTCACTATCTTGATGTTTCACGCTTTCCAAAAGATGGTCTATTTTTTATAGAGATTGTTGAAGTTTATGATACTGAGTGCCACCACATGTCTACTGCAAAGTATTTTCTAGTTCATTTCCTGTACCTAATTCCAAATAAATTATATTTTGATTAATGAATATCACACACCCACCACCAGTAACACTATATATATATATATATATATATATATATATATATATATATACTATATAATTCCATGTACCCATGCATAAAAAAATCAAATCTTGTCTTAAGCTATATTTTTGAGTATAAATGACATCAAGTTTATATTTTCTTTCACTAATAAAATGCTTAAAGTCTTTCTCATCAGCAAGCAGACATCTATGATTATTATATACATATCTGGCTTGGCTGTTCTACCTGGGGAATCAGCTCTTTGCTCTCCTCTTCCCATGATGGATTTGTCATTCCCAGATGGATGGCTACTGATTTCACTATCATCTGGATTCGCTACACTTCACATGTAGCATTGATCACACTAGCAATAAAGATCAGCAGCTTCTTAGCATCTGTGCTTACTAAGTTTTCATTCCTCATTTCATTCACTTTTTCATCTTACTTATCCTTAATATTATCTGCACTGTAAAATATAATTAGTTTCCAGAACTTAAAAAAAGCAAACTCTTTGCTTTAGAATAACTAAGTACAGCTTAGTTAAGATGACACAGTGTTATTGGGAAGTTATTCACTGTGAGCTGTCCTTTGCTGTTAATTTGTTTGCAGTTTTAATTTTCTGTATTTGAACTTCGTAACTATACAACCACCAAAAGCAACATTATGTTGTTCTCCACAGCTGCAGCATTTAGGTCTAATCCACATTTCCCACAGTCATGCCGTATTCGGTTATGAAATCATCAGTTTCACCAGCACAGTTTACAATTTCTTATAACTATATTTATTTGTTCTAGCAACAGAAAATAAAAATTAGTTCTCTATCATATCGAGACAATCTCTCCACTCCGAAACATATTCATGTTTACGGGATATGATCCCCTTCGCGCGCGTGGCGTGTGGAACTTCCTTTAAGACACTCCGGATATCCGGCACGCCCTACAGCTAGTATAAAACAGCTGTGGAAACGCGAGTCCAGTGATCGTTGATCTCCACTGAGCGTGTGTGTGTGTGTGATCACCGTATCCTTGTGTACTGTTTTGTTGTATTTGTGTGTGTTTGGCAGCTGTGTCCGTGTTGGGAGCCTGTTTCGGCAGCCTCCCTGGATGCTGCCTTTCTTCTGGCCCTTATTTTCGCCCCTCCCAAGTATCTTGCCGGCTTTCTGCTTGCGT
>VVHJ01064271.1:0-19771 GCA_015107715.1 Tylochromis polylepis
GTTGGTGATGAAAGGAGCTCCAGAGAGGATTTTGGACCGCTGTTCCTCCATTGTGCTTCAGGGCAAAGAGCAGGCTCTAGATGATGAGCTGAAAGATGCTTTCAATAATGCCTATGTTGAGCTGGGAGGCCTTGGAGAGAGAGTTTTGGGTACAGCTTCACTTCTTCTTGCATCAGCATTTATGAATTGTTTATTTGTTGTTTTTTAAAAATTTTATCTTACAAGTACTTTGTGTCTTTTTTCAGGTTTCTGCCACCATCACCTGCCTGATGACCAGTTCCCAGAAGGCTTTGCTTTTGACGCTGATGATGTGAACTTCCCCACTGAGAACTTGTGCTTCATCGGCCTCATGTCCATGATTGACCCTCCTCGTGCTGCTGTGCCTGATGCTGTGAGTAAATGCAGGAGTGCTGGAATCAAGGTATGCTAACTTTTTGAATGAACAGATCTAACTTTCTAACTTATTTCAAAACTTCAAGTTAAATATTTTTCTTGTCTTTTCCCTCTCAGGTCATCATGGTCACAGGCGACCATCCAATTACAGCCAAGGCTATTGCTAGAGGTGTGGGTATTATCTCAGAAGGCAATGAGACTGTTGAAGACATTGCTGCCCGCCTGAATATTTCCGTTTCAGAGGTCAACCCTAGGTTAGTATTCTCATCAAGATTTATCTAGCTAGCTTTGAGCATTTCTTGAGCGTAGCAGACAGCTGTTCAAATTAAATCAGGATTGGCTAACAGAGGTTTTGTGATCTGCAGAGCCTAAAAGGTTTTTAACATTAATTCATGCAAACAAAATAATCTTGATGTGGTTCTTAGCTACTGGCTTTCCCGTTTCTTTATCAGCAAGTCATAGTTTGTGTCTTCACATCACACACACAGTGAAAATACTATAATCCTGACTCAGTAGCCATCTTTGTAACTCAAGTGCAGTAATACCTAATAAGTGCTGCACCTGTGATTCATTATCTGCAGTGGGAAGCCAACAAGTAGAATATGTTGTAAATGTAGCTTTTTGCTGAACGTACCATCATTTACTTTTGCTGAGGCTGATGTGGTCTTTTTTCTGGCAGAATTTTTTTCCCCCCATGATTATCTCTTTCTAATATCCTCAACACAGCCTGTGCTTGGACACAGGATGTTGGATTACAGCTGCTGTTGGTTAATGGACTGATTCTCATATAGTGCTTTCCTGCTCTACTGGAGTACTCAAAGCACTTAATACAACATGCCACATTTATCCATTTTTTCACACACGAACCACCAACCTTGAATGAACACCTCTACCTCCTGAGCCACACTACTGTTATACTAACACTGCTGTAATCTAATCTACAGGGAAGCTAAGGCCTGCGTCGTCCATGGTAGTGACCTGAAAGAAATGACCCCAGAGCAGCTTGACGATGTGCTGGAGCACCACACAGAAATTGTATTTGCCAGGACTTCCCCTCAGCAGAAACTGATCATTGTGGAAGGATGCCAGAGACAGGTGAGCATCGGGGGGAGAGTCTCACAGACACAGTTTCACAAATGTTTTGTTTGGAACTCGTGAAAACACTTTCTTCCTTGTCCAGGGAGCCATTGTGGCCGTGACAGGTGATGGTGTGAACGACTCTCCAGCTCTGAAGAAAGCTGACATCGGTGTCGCCATGGGCATCGCTGGATCCGATGTCTCCAAGCAGGCTGCTGACATGATCCTGCTGGACGATAACTTTGCCTCCATTTTAACTGGAGTGGAAGAAGGTGAGACCTACATCAGGCTTGGAAATAAACGTAAAATTAAATAAAATACAAAGCTTCGCAGCAACTGCTGATTTACTTTTTCAGGCCGTCTGATCTTTGACAACTTGAAGAAGTCTATAGCCTACACTCTGACCAGTAAAATCCCTGAGATGTCGCCGTTCCTCTTCTTCGTGCTTTGCGACATCCCTCTTGCCCTGGGAACTGTTACCATCCTCTGTATTGACCTGGGAACTGACATGGTGAGATTTTGCCTGATTCAGTTCAATTCAATTTAAGTCAATTTATGTAGAACCAAATCACAACAACAGTCACAACAGCAGTGATTTTAGAAGCAAGAATCATCCAGGCTATTTTATCTTTAGGACATTCCTGGAGTTTAACTAATCGTCGTGTTATCTGGTCTCATGGGTAAATAAAGTTGGGTATCATCTGCATAGCAGTAAAAGTCCACGTCTAAGGGAAGCATGTATGATGTAAACAGAAGTGGTCCTAGCAGGAACCCTGTGAAACTCCATTATTAACCTTAGTGTGAGAAGAGGACTCTCCCTTTACATGAACAAACTGTAGTCTGTTAGATGGAAAGGATTCAAACTACTGTAGCACAGTACTTTTAATACTGACGGCCTCACTAAAGCTGTTTCTGTAGTCTAATAGATACATTTACTATTTGGAAGAACTAATTATTGACGTTAACTCAGACAGATCAGTCATAGGGAGAGAGTTTAAACAACTATCAGTAGTATTAAAGCTTACCGTACGTAATGATATGTCTGTGACATGGTTATGAATGTTGTTTCTCAAATAGTTCCAATTTTATTTATGAAGAAATTCATAAAGTTATTTCTAGTTTAGTTAGTTGGGTACAGTGCTGAAAAGAAACCCACGATGTTTCCTGTTTTCCTAAGTCAGAGATGACTAGTAAGATGTCCTGGATTTTTCTTAGAGTTACAATCTCTTTTTGCAGGCTAAAAGAAGATCTCTTTATTAATGAGGCATTTCCTCTCCAGCTTACTGAATCTGTTCTACACAGAGGTTCAAGCGGAAGATAATGCAGTTATGGGTGGATAATTTGTTTCTTCTTTTTCTTTTCTGTGGTGTCACAGGTCCCTGCCATCTCCCTGGCCTACGAACAAGCTGAGAGTGACATCATGAAGAGGCAGCCCAGAAATGCCAAAACAGACAAGCTGGTGAATGAGAGGCTCATTAGTATGGCCTATGGACAAATTGGTAACACATCATTCATTTATTAACCTTTAAATATATCAAATCTGTTTTTAATACTTTTGTGCTGTTTTAAGTCTCGCTCTTCTGCCCCCTGCTGGATTATCTTTGTACTGCAGACACTAAAACGCCTTTAATTATCATATCAAAAATGAGCACCTTCATTTAGTGAGGAAATTATTGCTTATACATTTAATGCAATCGTTAATTTAAATGCTTATTACGCATACTTGCAGTGTGTGTGTGTGTGTGTGTGTGTGTGTGTGTTATTGTGGCGATAACCCCTGTCCCAAACACAGGCAGGGGCCGGCATTCAGTGTTTACAAGGGTTTGGATCAAAGCACCCTCAGTGTGCAGCCAGTCAGCAGACCTGACGTTTGGTCATACATTAACTGCAGGCAGGCTGTAAGAGTGTGTGTGCATGTGATGGTGTGTGTTCCCAGTCAATATTCCTGAACTTAACAAGGCCTGAAGTAGTTTTGTTGAGTAAGCACTTTTACTTTCTACTGTAATTAATGAGAAACTTCAAAAAGCAAAAATAAAAACAATCTTTTTTTTCCTTTTCATTGTTTAATTAAATTAATTACCATATCCCTTTTTTCATTACTATAGACCACACATTTAATGAAAGTGTCAAAGTGTTGGTGGCCAACAGATCTAGGTTCATTATTTTTGTACATGCAATCTCACTTTGAACATTGGCTTAAAAATACTACTGATGTTTCTAAATATAATGGTGAAACATTTATTCGGTACATTTTACCGTTGATATCTTATGCTCTTTCATAAAAAATAAAAAAAATAAATAAAATTGTCTTACAGTGAAAAGTAGTTTTTCTGTTTTATCACTTGGTGTATGAATATTATTACTTTCATAGACTGTAAGAATATAAGAGAAGACATCATCGGCATATGATGATGTGATGAAATGACAGCAGTAATATTGCGTCTCCACACAACATGTCACCCAGTGATTAAAAAAAAATGCCACTGAATGCTACAGTGTTTCATCAAGTGTATTTGTACAGTATATTAGCTGCCTATAGCTGCTAATATAATATACTCTGATCTCTGCCTACAGAGAACATGCAAAATTGCTAATTACATGTTTTATTACAAGTAATAATATATGTACTAATGTGTCATAAATCAAGATCCTCTTTCCTTTCAAGATCTGGCTTAGAACTTTCTTTTTTGATAAAGATATGGTTAGGGTTGAATCAGGTAACACTGAACCCTCCCTTAGTTACGCTTCAACAGGCTGCTGGGGCCTTCCCATGATGCACAGAGTGTTTTCTTCTTCACTCACCTCGTTTCACTCACTATGTATTTGTGCACAGCTTTGCATTTAATCATTAGTTAATATTAATCTCTGGCTCTCTTCCACCGTGTGTCTTTTTTTCTGTGTCCCTTCACCCCCAACTGGTCACAGCAGATAGCTGCCCATCCTCGAGCCTTGTTCTGCAAGATGTTTCCTCCTGTTAAAAGGGAGGTTTTCCTTCCCACTTTTCAGAAAAGCTTTCTCATTGGTTGTCTTATTGTTGGGGTTTCTCTGTATTACTGTAGGGTCTTTACCTTGCAACATAAAGCAACTTCAGGTTACTGTTGTTGTGATTTCATACCATACAAATACAATTAAATTAAATTGTACCGAATAACAACACAGGTCATTTTTTAATGCCGTTTAAATGTTGCAGTTCATCTAGGAATGGGGAGGAGCATGTTACTTTCTATAAACTGGATGAATGTTTTTCTTTACCAATCATGGATATTTTCTCTCATAAAATTATCTGTTTAAATGGGAATGTGGTTTGGAGGGGGATGAGCCCAAACCTGGATCTCACTGAAACTGGACAGCTAAGGGAAGGATCATCTCCTATCTACTACCGAAAGGAAATGAGGAAACAACTGAGGATAAATAAGTCATTAGATAAATATACTTTATGTGAAATCCTCTATAGCTGATTCAGAAAAGTCTTCGAAAAGCATCTAACAGGGTATGACCATTTTGTCTGGGAGAGGAAAAGAACTGGCAAATGAATCTGTTTTTCTTCTCAAAATACAGTTGGGATCAAAAACATATCCAACAGTGATTACTGAACGCTCAACTGCAGCTCTAGCAAATCTGATGCAATAGTAGGTGGCTCCTTCATTTTACCAATAAACAGGTTTAGGCAGCCATGTATACCACCTTCTATGGCATATTCTATTCTAATGCTAGTCAAGGACTGTTGGTTAGAAAAGAGAAGTTTGGCTTTGACCTAACCCAAAACCATTTTGGTTTAGGGTAAGGCTATTCTCTAGTACACCTGCACTGTCTGTTGTACCAACAAACTACTGGAGGTAATGATATTAGAACTAGAAGCTGAGTATTTCTAGATGTTTGCTCTACAGAATGATCACCATTGTGCTGCTCTGTTCACCTGTAGCTAGAGCCTGAGTCATATTGCCGGTAACAACTAAGACTGAACCCCAGTGAGTGTTGGAATTTGCTAGGGCAGTTCTGTTCATAATTTATATGGACTGAATTTGCAGGTCAAGCCAAGAGATGGAGGGTTTCCAGTTTGGTGTCCTAAGGATGACGTCTTTGCTTTTTGTAGATTATGCTGTCCTGTTGGCCTTATTCAACAGAGACCAGTTTTCCAACTTGAAACAGACCAGTTTGAATCAGAATGTGAAGTGGCCCGGGATAAAAATGAGCATAGTTTCATCTTTTGAGAGAGGGTGAGTAGCTCTGTGAGCCAGTTGAGGTGGTCCAGGTATCTCACTAAGATTATTCTTCGCCACCCAGGTTTTGCGCTAAAATATATCAGGAGAAGACCCCGAACCAGGCCAAACCAGGACACCCTGGAAAGTTTATGTTTTTGAGCTGGCAAAATATCCCCTGGAGCATCCACAGGAGGTAGAGTCAGGGAGAGGAAGGTCTAGCCATCTACGCTAAGACCATTGCCAATACAACCCAGAAAGGTTTCACTATCTACATTAACCATATTGCAGTGATTTGTCAGGAAAAAGCAAATGATCTGACAAGAAATAAATATACTTACATATAAGTGCACAATTTACTACAATTAACTAGAACTTATATGTATGCAAATCAATGCAATATAAATGCTCATTAAATATCTGTACTACTACTACTACTACTATTACAACTACAGTGTGCGTGTAGGTTTGAGTCTGTTTCAGACCTTGGCTTCAGTCTCCCCACGATGCAATGTATAGAGATGGTGAACAGCACTCTGCGAAGATGCCCACGGATGGGTGAGGATCTGGAAGACGTGAAAATCATGTCCCAGGGTGTCGGCAGTTACCAGCAGCATTCCTACAAAGAACACACAGTCACTGGCATCAGGAATCAGTCTTTTAGCTGGCTTCACTGTAAGCTGATTCTTAATGTGTGCTGTATAAATGGGTCTTACATTATAATGCAACTGCTTGAATGCACGCCTTCTGTTTTTTGTTTGTTTTTTTCTAGTTTTCTGTTCTAATATTGTAATATGCCTGCTTTAACAATGCATTTTAATACCCTACTTGTTCCTCAGTTAGTGTCCTAGTAACAATACAATCTTTTCTTTCCTATTTGTGTCTATACACCTCACACAAAGTACTATAGTTAAGTTTAACACAGGAAAAGTTTCACTGAACGTCTGAAACGAAAACTGGCACAGTCATTTTAACGCACTCACATAATCTCAAATACATTTGTGAGATCCTAAAGCATGATCGGTCCCCCTCCCCACTCCCTGGGCAGTTTGTCTGAGTAGCTCAACTCATCTTAAGCTGGCTTTCACTCACGTACATGTATTTATGAAATGCGCTTCATGTGGTAGTTTCAAGTGGTAAAGTAATGACACGTTGTCCAGTCGTATTTTTTGTTAATTACTTAAAGCAATATTTTTATGGGGTCCTCTGTCACTGAGGAGAGATCCATGCTCAGGCACGGATAGTGATCGTGCTACATTTGGATTACGTAGCAGCGCCTATCTTTTCAACTGGGCCGAGCCAAGCCATACAATGATGACACTAATCAAACAAACTGGCTTTGGGGGGTCAATAGTGCTATATATTCCATAATGATAATGTTCCCATCCATACAACACAATGTCACTCAATGGTGTGAAGAGGAAAAAAATGTATGTTAATCATATGCATATCATCTGGCCTTTAACAGCATATGGAAGATGTGTTGGACAGGGTTTTTTACCTCGATCATCAAACGATCAGATGAGGCAGTATCTTTCTCAACCCATCCTCTCCACCAGAGACTTAGGCCTAGTACCTGAAGCAAGGTTCTTTATTTGAATGATTTTAATCTCAGTTTAAAGAAAATGAAACTAAAATGTTATGTCTGATGTAGTGTGTATAAATGTTGCTAATGGTACACTGGCCAACCAAAATATTTCAACTGTATTTTATTCCAGCGGCATACAACCATACAAACTGTGCATGACACATGTTAGACAGCATGAAAGAATTACTATGCACTTAAAACAAACAAACAAACCAGCCCATTAAACAAAGCCAGCTATCATTTGTCACAGTCATAAAATGCAACTTTGCCTTACATGATAGCTCGGTCTGGTAAAAAGCATGGCTTGAGTCTTGTGATTCTTCAAGGACAGACAAAATGAGCGTCCATAAAAGAGAGAATCTATGTATTCAAACATCAGTGCACATTTATGGGCGTGTCTATGCACATTCAGAATCACCAAAACGCTGAACCACAGCGCAGCACAAGTGTAACCAACACTGACAGGCCCATTCATTTGGTCCTGTTTTATTTGAAGCTCGTCAAACTCCAGAAAGTATAGGTCCAAACCATAAACAACATGCCCAACAAACCACACCAGAACAAACCCAGATCTAAACTGGCTCGGCTAGGAAAAAGGCTACACTGCTTTTCAAATACAATCCAAAACCCATCCCCAGAAACCTTTTGACGTGCTACAAACATGTAGATCGAGTAGTAACTCATAATACAACTCATTGTTGCAGAGTGTAAAAAATGTCCAAGGCCCTGTCCTTCTGATGACTTCCAGACATAAATAATATTAAAGTAATTAGTATTTTCCTCTCAGTTTTTCCACTTGGAATCTTTTATGTGGAGGCTGCAGTAGGTTTTAATTAGTGGCCGGGCTTTATTGGGTGGCATGTCAAATGTGAAAAGAGGATGTTGGAATGGCATGAGATTAAAAGGATTCAACAACACGTGCGAGGGAGATGGAAAACACTCCCTTTCTGGAAAAAAAGAAGCCAATTGTACAACAAGATTTTGCACATTCAGTCAGAGCTGAAAGCTTTCCTTTGTTAAGATTTGAAAATCAGTAAAGAAAAAGTACTGTTCAAAGATGATGAAAATCTGGAATAGGGGAATGGATAAATGATAGGTTCATGCAGATTATCAGAGGTAGAAGAAAGAAACTAGAACTGAGGCCAAGTGAAGTGTGCATTAAGACAGTGGTTAGCTATTCATGCTGTATCAGAGCGACCAGAAAGCCAGAAAGCTAAGGCCCAGGGCCTGTAAACTCTTGAAAACCCACGCCCCAAACGAGGTGCCAAGCCACAAGAAGCATTTGCGTCAACTGGGAATAAAGAGAAAGAAGGGACGGGGCCCTTCTAATTATAGAGTCTGGAAACGGAAGCGCAGGGCGATTAGGAGTCGAGGCGCTGCGGTCTGTTTATCTGGGAGCTTCCTCTCGCTCTCAAACCCTCTCTCCCCTATTCTCCACTCTCGTTCACTTTTGCTCCTCTCTCTGTTTTGGTCGGGCCCTGCCCACCCAGCGGCTGGAGAGTCTGGCCCCTAGATTTCTGACAGATGAGACTTGGCCACTGCCTTCTGGCCAGGGCCGGTGTTTCTCTTCTGCTGATGGTAGACTCTGGGCTCCAAAAAAGTAACAGCTCAGAAAGGCTGGAGAGCTTTGTGAGTGCGAGTGCCCGAGGACTGGGGCTTTTGTGGCCTTGTTGAAATACAGAGGCCCTTGCCGAGAGGCGTCAGTCGGTTAGCCCACGGGAGGGCCAAATTAAAAAGCAGCTGAGCGGCCCGGTGGGTGAAAAGAGAAGGTTTTAAACAGCGGCTGGCTACAGCAGGGTTTGACACGTCCTATTTATAACACCTTGTCCCAGGGGTTACAGTGTTATTTACGATGTTTTAGTACCACGATCGCTGGCACATGCTCTAAGACGTGCGCTAAACTGGAAGGGATGACTTCTAATTTGCCATGTGTGCGAGACATGCGTTCATATGGGATATGAGGGAAGTGATATAATCATTTCCATAAATATCTGCTTTTGCTTTCTGGTTTTTTTTTTTCCTCTTAAAATCTTTTTGTTTTGTTTTGCTGCAGGCTTTACTGTCCCATCTCTGACCATCCAAACAGAAAACATCTGCTCAATCCCATTAATAGTGGGAGGATGTTTCATTTACAAAGTGGTTGGGTTAGCTTTATTCATGACAAAGGCGGATGGGACGGGAGGGTGAACGGGTGAAAAAGAGAGAGAGCGAGAAAGGCAAAGAAGTAAATGGAAAGAAGAGGGTGATTTCCCTACTTGGCATCATGGAATGCCACAACAAAACTAGTCCACTTTTTAATTAACAACACTATGCCGAGAAAAAAAAAAGCTTTGAAAATCAGGAAATTCTCAAATTATAACCATGTGGAGGGCATAAAGCTTACAAGATGGAGTACTTGGGGGATTCGGATAGCCTCACTGTTACCAGGATACATAAACTTCAGAGCAAATGAGCCCATTTACTTTGAAAGACTATCCATCATAAAGAGGAGGTTTTGTCTTCAGGGCTGGGAAGGACAGGACATTATGTCTGTCTGAATGGATTTGTACATATACTGGACATATACAGCTCATAGCCACAATATTAAATGCAATAAAAAGTGAAGACGGCAACACTGATCCTCTCATTCCAAAGCAATGTTAGGCTAGGAAATCTTGGGTCCTGACATTCATTTAAGTGTTACTTGTGCTGTTAAGGGAACCTGCACACACCCCTGTGACAATAACATTTTCCAACAACAGTTGCCTCCCACAGCAGGACAATGCACCTGTGCAACCAAGGTGCACATCTGGCCTCCAAAAACAGTCCTACATCCATGCTCCGACACGTCAAAACAGTTACTGCACCATGAAAGAGACGTACGCAACGTTAGGCAGGTGATTTTAAATGGTAAATGGCAACTGTACTGATTTTTTATATAGCGCTTTGCCTCATTCGCTCAGTCACACCCATTCATACAAGCACTCTTTCTTTGCCTAATTGCTTTCTATCAAACACTGCAACCATCTGCAATTATAGACCCGCTACTGCCCAACAATCTCCCTGCATTTTTTATTAACTTTATCATATAAAGCCTAATAATATATAATATATAAATTGTAATACGCTAAATATAATTTGTCATACTCTGCCAGGAAATTTTTGAGGACTTTTTTAGAGCGGTGCCAGGAGTTTAGTCTTCAAACACTAGAATATTAACATGGTTGTAATCAAAGGAACGTTAATGGTTATGTCTGCTCTTTATAACTCGAGCAAATTGTGCTACTGATTGCAGTGCAAATTGGAGGGGGAAGAGTGTGCCCTACTAATCTTCTCAACACCGCAGCAGCAGACTAATATACGAGCAGTTTTATATCTGTTGGGCAGCAGAGTAAGCATTAGGGTTAGACAGATGCTAAAAAGCCAAAGTCAGCAACCCCCAACAAAACAAAGCGGGTGCAGTCTGACCAATTACTCATTTCTTTTAAAAAATTAGAGATCGGCATTGCTTATATTTCAGTATGGAATACAGATGGAGGTACGTTTATATCTGCATGTGTTATAACAGTCTAGGTTTGCGGTAGCATATGAAGAAACAAAATTTTGACTAAACAACACTAGACGATGTTTATGTGTTGTTGAGGTAAAGACAAAAATGTTTTATTTAGGTCACTGCAACCTTGACCTTTAACCGCTAAATTCTAATCACGGTAAGTGTAAGCAGTAGTTTTTACTCAGCACTGACATTTCTGAGCAAAAGTTAATGTCTTTAAATTCATTTGAGAATGAAATTCCTTAAAGGTACTATATGTGATAATGTCATTAGAATTTAATACAAATACTGGTACAAATAAATATTGTTCAGTGCCTCAGAGGAGAGAGGAAGTGATAGCCACAACACCTTTTTTAAAGGCATGCTGTCCAGGTGTGTCAAAATTCTCTGGATCCCTGAAATGCATCGTTCTAAAGATGAAAAGAAGGCCACTTGAAGGTAGACATAATGGAAGAAAAATGGAGAAAACAAGAGAGGTAGAAGAGGGAGGAGTGCTTACGGTTCATTTGATGTACAGTGGGCTGAAACCAAAAATTGTGTTTTTCTACACGCTCCATAGGCAGACCACCTGTGAGCACTTAGATATTAATAGATATGAAAAAAGGTGTATATATGTGTGTGTGTGTGTGTGTGTGTGTGTGTGTGTGTGTGTGTGTGTGTGTGTGTGTGTGTGTGTGTGTGCGCGCGCGCGCGCGCCTAACGTAGCGGAGAAACAGCTAGTAGTTTGATATTACTATGCTGGAAGGCTGGCTCTTTTAACAGGGCAAAAGTCACCTGGCTTTAAAGTCGTGCCGACACATAAGAGGCATGCACCATAGCGGTCAAGTTCACAAAGCGTGACTGTTCTCAAAGCAGAGCTTCAGGGTTGTTCTTTCATCACCTTAAGTGGAAAAATACACTACTTAAGTTTGTGTTATGGAGCATTTACATACTTGCAAACTTCCTGCTGGAATTGTTTTAAAGAGGAGAAGTTTGTATTTGTCATATGCCAGATGGCTGTCCAACGAGCACATCACTGACTGGATAAAAAGGTGAAAACATGAAGGAAGCCTCTGTACTCGTTTCACCTGCAACAGTTCATCTGCCAAAGCTTCAACACCAGTTTACTGCCACCAATCTAAATTCCCAATGAAGCCCAATTCTTTTTGTTTTGCTTTGTGGTTTCTCAACATGAGACAAACATGTTCTCACAGCAGCTCAAACTTCATAGATCTCAGTTGGTCCACTGAAGCTGTGTGCCACAAAAAAAAGGCTTATTGAGGCCATCCATTCCGTTTCAGGTTTCATAACTACATTTAATTACAATGTTTTATTATTTAAATAAATAAAAACACAAAAATAACTACAAAATTATTTTGAATGATGAAAAAAGCAACGCAAAGTTGCTTCGTAACAAGAGTAAACATGGTTCATCTGGCAAATCACCACATAATCACATGCATGAAGTTACACAAAGTAATGTAAACTGAGTACCACTGAGCACTGTTCTGCCTTTATAAACAGGCTTTAATGCTGTAATTATTAATTTATTTATCTGCAGACACAAAATTTTGCAAATACAAAACAGAATAAACACAAATACAATACGTGTGTTTATTGCTAGGCTCCTCCATTATAACGACTATACACGCATTTGTAAAAGCTTAAAACACACTTGTGTACCTGTAATAAATGATAAGAAAACTGTTTACATTTGAATAAATTTTAATTATTTATATAGTGGTTTGGTGCTATAAGGGGATTTTAAGTGCTTATTAATTACAGCATTTGACAGTCAACAAATATATTAATTACATTACTTTAAAACATTAATAAATAACACACATCCTTATGTAGTCGTGAGTTCATGTAACATTTTCTTCAGGAAAAAATAAAATTGAAATAAACCTCGCAGACTATTGGAGGAGTCTCCATTTTTAAGAAGCCTGTCGTGACCAAGTCTGATTCCCTTAACACGTGAGTGCCAATGTGCTGGGTGCCAAAGTGAGCTATTACTCCTTTTCCAAATTCTCATTTTTTGTCCGACTGAATAGATCAAATTATCTCTGCTGAAAAAAAAGTAAGGGAACATTTGGGAACACCAAGTCGTTTAAAAATGTCACTCATAACCACTGCTTTCCATATATATTCTGCCAAACAAACAAACCATTCTACAATTCACAGAAACAAAAAACTTACAAACTCTCCTCTTACCCACTAAGTCTCCCACCTACACACATACTGTGAAGAAGTTAGAAATGACCTGCATAATACCGCATCATGTGGGCTATAAATTACTCCACACGGCTTTGCTGTTTGTTGTGGTGAGTTTTTTTCTCAGCCAAGTTTTCCAAAGACCCTGAGTCACTGTCTAGCTGATCCAGTTACACTCTGTAGCTCTGACCATGTACTTTAATAACCACTTTTCACCTGCAAAAGCACCAGGCTTATGCACTGAGATCGCAAATATTTCATTATTTTACCATTTTGCTATATTGCTATGATTTTTGTAAAAGATCATAAAGATTTTTTTCATTACTTTAGAAAACACTGTAATGCAGACCATGTTTTTTGTGGATTTGAAACTTACATGGTGAAGTTAGAAATTAGACGCTAGAACCAATGCTATTAGGCTCTTAAAACCACCACCTTGATACACAAGTAGGCAGTAAATGAATGCCTCACACTGTACCAAAATAGCTGTTTACTGTAGAATTAAAATTTGTTAAAAAAAAATAAAATAAAATTCAACAAGTTTGATAAACACATACATGACCAGTTTAAAATCACATCTTTGTTAAACCTTGTGTTTTCATCTGAAACAATAGGAATACCATGGCTAGAGATTAGTTGTACGCTAGGAAATTTCCTCACAGTGATCCCTTGCACATTGCATGGTTTTAAATCACATTCTGGTCTGCTGTCAAATGCTAATAAAAAACAGCAAACAATGGCGGTATCAGCCTGAGCTATGACAAGTACCATCAAAAATTTTAGTGGGATCACAATCAATTGTAAATACACACCCAACTATTACAGCAGTCTCAGGAAAATTCCGTTTTTGTTTGTTTTTTTAATTTCTGAAAAAGGCAAAACTGAAAGGCCTGTGGTGTAGAAGCTGTAAATCAGATCATAGTGCTAATTACTATCTTGGTGTGAAGACATGACTTAATCCATACTAAATGTGCGGCCAAGTGAAGCTGCTTGTGTGTGGGAATTCCCCTCATGTTCAACATGTGCGTGTGGGTCCAAGGTTTTTCGGCAACAGCCTGGTTTCTTTCACACATTAGTGAGATGTACAGATAGAGTTATTACACCACAAGCTGCCTTCATGGCACAGCTGCCTCAATGGTCAGGCACAACAAGCCAGGCTATTCATTAGACCAGCCTGTTACTGAACCAGGGATATGGTTTATGGGACAGCTCCATGAGGGGAGAGATTCAGTTTTGATTCAACTTCCATTACTCCTGGCTTTGAAGGAAACTTCCCTATTCAGAACTTTTAGGTCGCTGCACAGTCATGCTTTACTGATCTACCGTGGATTTCATGAGACTGAAAAAGGATTCTCCACAAGACAAAGGTGAAAATATATACATATATCTGGTACAAAACTCGACTGATTCATGGTCAGGCAAGATATCTGATTAATCTATAAATTTGATTGATGATATTCTAAGTAACAATAACCTGCAATGATTAAGGTTACTAAGTAAATACATTTATTCAAGCATAGCACATTTTTTTTACTTACAAGGTACTTGCATGGGTGATGCTTTGAGTAGTTTCATTAACGCCTGAACTATTCAATCCACTACATTTATTTAAAAGCTAGAGCCACAAGTTAGTGCAGAGGTAAATGAAGTCAGGGGTTCCTCTAATGGCCATTATTTAAAAGTTATTAGGCTGTTAAATTACACCTAAAAGCTGAAAACTAAGTTTGCTTTTAAGTGTGCAAGACCCAGGGGGACTTAACCCACTAAAGTTTTCTGTAACCCCAGAGTAAAAACTAGAAGTGAGCAAAAAGCTTAAGAAAGCTAAAGGAACAAAATATTTTGCATTGTATAACCAGTCAAAACTCCAGGAATATTAAATGGACTATTACTTAAAAGCAAGGAAATATCAAATCTTTAAATCTGAAAAGCACAAACTCAAAAAAAAAAGTGGATCTTTTTAGTTGAAAAATGACAAATGAGTACTTAAGAGTTCTGAATTAATTAATTACTTAATTGTGGTTCAAGTGGAACCCTTCCGAGTTGTGAATGCCTTTCACATTAATATATCAGTGCAATGTTATTACATATACTTTACATGCTTTATACATATTATTCAAGACTAAAATCAGCTGTTTAAAAAAACAAAACATTTAAAAACTAAATTTTCTTAGGTTGCAAATACAGGACTACAAGACGGAATAAATGTGTTTATACTGTGGCACTGACACTTCTTCCGCAACTGCCTGTAAAGGACTTCACCTTTATGAAACTGAGCATGGGTTGGAAAGAATAAAGTGGATGGTGCCCTGCTTGATTGTTGAATCAATCACTCCATCTAGTGCCAGTCATATTCACCAAAAAAAAAGAAAAAAGAAAAAAAAAAGCCAAGTTGCTGGACAGTATCTCTTTCATCAAAATATGAGTCTATTTTGACCTTGGCATTATACCCAATAATCAAGTCAAGGATCATTAAGGATAAGTGAAAAGGACGAGACGTGAAAGAAAACAAGCACACACACATTGCAGCTGTTAAAGAGAGCTCTTTGCCACTGCACTTCATCTGCGTCCCTCTAATTACACCACTAGGAATAGATCCACAGATCCACCGAAGCGCCAGCCGCCACACCAATAACTGGCGGCGAATGGTCCACCCTCTGTAGAGCCTCCAACACACACAAGCCACTGGGGTTTCTTACATAACTCTTCCCAGCCAAAACGTCTTGGTTTTCCAGGCTCTACTGGAGTCATATCATTGTTTCTTTCTTGTTTCTGCCATGTTGAGGTTGAACACTGTGAAGCGAACCTCAGTAAGGCAAGAAAGGTAGTTCAGTAAAACCCACTTCCACTAACTTGGAACAAGTTCACTTAGAGGCAAACCAATGAACCAATCACTCAGGATTTGGACTTTGATCAAAACAAGAGGCCTTTAATTATAGAACACTGAAAAAGAGGCAGCTTAGAAATGAAAATGAATAAAAGAAAAACAATGATGAAAGCAGTCCTGCAAGAGAAGTTTCTATGTCTATGTTCAGATTTAACCTAATCTCATCACATGTCCTGCCTGCAGTTCTTTTTTTTTCTTTTTAAAAGCATGGAAATCTGTGTTTTTTGGCTACCTTTCTTAGGCTCTTTAAAGTTGCATTTTAAAAATGTATTAGCTCTATAGATTGGGCTCACTTAAATGAGTTAGAAAGATTAAAAATGTGTATGGAATTTGATGATGACGGTACCCCGTGTAAAGGGTCACAGCAGATTCTTTTGGCTTGCTGACACAGCATCAGCCAGTACACTAAAACCACTGTAAAATCTAAATGAACAGCATTGGAAAACACTAGTTTGGATCTCAAAAGTAAAGACAACATTATTTCTTTATATAATGAACGAAGACACCTCCAGCAATTGGCACAGGATCGTGACTTTTCTTACACTATGACGTAAAAAACATAGTCAGCTGGCTAACATTTTTTTTTTGTGCAGAAATATCGATTCCAATATTGATGACCATGAAGCATTCAGTGAATGCAAGCGTTCGACCAGAACTGTATAACATGTCCATAGTGTTTCGTCACCATTTCCTTGAGCATCAACTTTAGAATAGAGATGTTCTGTTTTTATTTAACAAAAACAAGTGAATCCTATTTCTGCAAAGACAGCCAAAGCCCAAGATCAGGTTAGAGGATTTTGACCCCTACCCCAGTTGGCTGCTTAGAATTGGTTAGAATTGTAAGTATCATAACTATTAATTTCAACTACACAAACTACTTAGAATAACAGCCACCAATCAAATAAGAAAAGGCCAATAACTGCCACAAAACCTTGATCAGTTATATCGAGTGCTTTCAAATACTCTGCTGCTTACAGAAGTTACTGACATGTAATGGAATGCGCAGAGCGAAGGACCCAAAAGCAGACTTCAGAGGTAGAATTTATGAAAAAAAGGCGAGCCATTTATCAGCTGATAAAAGTCCTAATTAAAACAGAAGCAAAACAAAGTCCAAGTTGCAAACTAACAAACTCCAGGCACCACAGAGAAACACACAGGGAAACAGGTAGAACCAAAATAATACAATGGAACAAAGGATGAATAAAGACACAGGTAGGACACACTGAGATCAGTCAAGGAAAGAGGAAACAGGTGGGAAACAAACAACAGCTGAAACTAATTAAGGGTAACAAGACAGGTGAAGTAAAACTAGGAAACAGAAGCAGAAGACAAACAATTACCAAAACAAAAAAAGAAGTCACAATCTAAACACAATGTCCTGACGCATGCTCAATCATCCAGTTAAGGAAATCCCAAAAAGTTGATTCTGTTGATCTGAACGTAGCGTTTTCAATGGGAGAAACATTTTGCCACTCATCCAATTGAGGATGAGTCTTCATCTTCAGTCTCAGCTGAATGCAGGTTTCCCCAACCTTATAAACAGTACATTTGATTAATGACTGAAACTAGTCCCACTAACAATGGGCCATGAGGCCAGTTTCATGATTATTAATATGCAAATTGGCATGACCATTGATCAATGACCATCTCTGAATTGAGGAGGGGGCCTAAGGGTACATCTTTCACGATCTTACAATGCGTGATTGTAGCCATCTCTCTGTGAATGGTACTCACGGCCATTGATCAATGGTCATTTTTCTGGCTGCTCTTGGCACCATTTCTGTTTGCTTGACTTCTAAAATCATTCTAAAATCTGGCAAATCCTGGCACTGTTTATTAAATGGTCAACTTAAATATTTCACTTGATCATGATCGCATTACATCAAAGCTAGACGAAGTTGGTCTGTCAACCTTCAATAAATGACTTGAGAACATAACAAGCTATTTAGTAGCGTCTGTGGTCAAAGTCAATGTTTGTTTGTGGGTTGGTTTTTGGGTTGTTTTTTTTGAGGGGGTGGGGTGCAGCAAGATATCAAAAGCAACTACTTATCATAAGCTTTACTTCTTAGCAACCTTTTTTGCTCCTTAAGATAAGTATCCTAATGGAAAAAAATATAAGCACATATTTAGTAGCTTAGCTGCATAGATGGGTAATATATGTGATTCTGTTAACAGGAGGAAGGAGAATGTGGGGTTAAGACAACCATGTCTGGGCTGTCTTTGTCTAAAATATGATCTTAAACCTGCTGAGATGGAGCTGCTAAGTTTAGTCATAAGTCTAAATAACTCAAGGATTCCTGGAGCTTAGAGGTCACAGGGTTAGAGTCATCTCTCAGCAGCTTCTTTATTAACTTGCACACATACACACGCAGCAGCAGTAACAGAAACATACACGCGAAGATCACACGCAGAAAGTGATGACGTAGCCTGTTCACACTTACAAAGCATCTAGTGTCCTTTTCTATGTGGAATGAAGTAAGGCAATGCAAAAGAAAACAAAAACAAAAGCCATAGTAAGATGTTTAAACCAAAGCATGTGTTTTTGGTGTTGAACGACTCGTTTGTCACATTTGTCATGTGTTGCTCGTAAATGACAAAGAATAAACACATACTGAACAAAAACACAAGTGCAAATAAATAAAAACAGAAGAAAAAAAACAGAACACATCAAATTCTTATCTCTCTCAGAATACCATCCAGTCAGCATTTGATTTGGACTGAATTCATTTTGCACCATGATGAAGGATTTTCTTTTAGCAAAAAAACAAAACAAAAAAAAGCAACAGATTACATAAAAAGACAAAGCAAGGCAAATGCTTGAAACAACCTACCTGCCAAATACCTAGGAGAATGCACAACATAAATTCCCTGATGAAGATTGCTAAAGCAGTCATTGAAATGCCTCTTCTAGGCAGCCTAAGTATTGTGTTTACTTTGGATCAGACTTCAAAATAAATGTTTAAAGTGATTCGTGTTTTGGAAGTATGCAGAGCTCGGGTTGCTTGCATCAGTGTGTCATTTACAACCTGTTTGAAGCACATCTCTACAACAGAGGTGGAGATTGCAAAGCTAGACTACAAATACATTACCAAGATCAGATGATCTTTTAGAAAGAAAAGGGTGCTCACAGCAAATATTGATTTTATTTTTCTTTTCTTGTTTAAGTGACAAATAACACATTTACTGTATGGGATACAATGTCTGATCTACATGTGCTTCCTTTGTTGAGGCCTGGGAAACACAGGCCAAACACTTGTTTAAGTGGAATACACAGACTTGGAATTTGGCTTGGATGGTTACATCCAGCCCAACCAAAGAAACAAGATGAAGCAGCCACATGTGAGCCAAACAAACAATATGTTGCTGTACACTTGAATGGAAGTGTAACTGCTGTGCTGTTTTTAGTGTTCTGGTCACTGAATGTTCAGTCTTCTTCTTCAACAGTTAAGAGAGAGAGAGAGAGAGAGAGAGAGAGAGAGAGAGAGTGTGAGTGAGTGAGTGAGTGAGTGAGTGAGTGAGTGAGTGAGTGAGAGAGAGTGTGTGTGTGTGTGTGTGTGTGTGTGTGTGTGTGTGTGTGTACACATGTTTAGAAATCTCTGTGAGGATAGAAAATTGGCATGCTACTATACTTGTGGGGACCAACAGTCACTTATGGGGACAAAATGCCCATCCCCACGAGTTTGAAGGCATTTTTGAGGCTCAAGATGTGGTTTTAGTGTCAGGGTTAAAGTTAGGTTATGGTTAGATTTAGGCTGGGGGTTAGGATTAAGCATACATTTTTGATGGTTAGGGTAAGTGGCTAGGGAAAGCATTATGTCAATGAGATGCCCCCCCCTCAGATGGATAGCTACACCTGACGTGTGTGTGAGTGTGTGTGTGTGAGTGTATGTGTGAGTGTGTCTGTA
>VVHJ01064271.1:20005-31405 GCA_015107715.1 Tylochromis polylepis
GGCTTCCTGCAGAGATAGAGAGAGAGAGAGAGAGAGAGAGAGAGAGAGAGAGAGAGTGTGAGAGTGAGTGAGTGAGTGAGTGAGTGAGTGAGTGAGTGAGTGTGTGTGTGTGTGTTACCACTGGGGTTGAATTGCATGCAGGATATAGGTTTGTCGTGAGCTGGGAAGTGAGCCACCACTCCTTCACCGTCCGAGTCCTCACTCACCAAGACCTGGATTGTATGAACACACACACAAACAAAATCCAAATCATTTTCTAACAATGAGAACATTAAACCCAAAGTGGGATTTTCCCCTGCTCAAGGATTTCTCTCCACATTTTGGTTTGGTGTGATATTGTCACCACACTAAGCACTGTTTTTTGACATCACCCTGCTGTGAAACAGCTGGAAGTTTAACTCCTTTCTGAGTGTGCCATTGCCCTCTTGTGGACAGAAAATAATAAGCACATTACCTGAAATAAGACAAGTAAGCACTTTGTTCAAAAACCCACTTCTTCTGGTCAAAGAAAATATGAATCATCATAATTTGAGCTGTATTTCATTAGTGCTAGTGCTTTAGAAAGAGGCGGTACTGAGACCAGTGTGGACAGGATATGGCCTAACAACAGAGACAAGAATATGGACAAATTTACTTTGGCAATGATGTGGCTTTTCACATGTGGCTTTGACAATACCCCATGACACAGGGTCTTCCCGTAAACAGGCACAAACTGCCATCAAATGCAGAATTGGCTCTCCACTTGTGCAACTTGCCAAAGAAAATCAAATGTAAGTTATTTTGCACAACTAGAGGCTGCTCCTAAATCTCCATACAAAGTCTGCTGTCAAAACTGGGACAAATCTAACACAGGCTGTGCTGAGACCAGGAGCTGGCAGAAAACTCCTTTAGTCACACAGAGAGATTAGACATAAGCCTAGACATGAGGCCACTTTGTGCAAGAGTATGGGTGTTTGAGAACACACACTCTTGTTTAAAAAGAGTTAAATGTGGCCCCAGTGTTACACTAAGGATGTCAGGAAAGCTGGCCAAACCTTTAAAATATAAGCTAGTCCAAACAAGATAGCCTCTAAAAACTAAAAGGATTTTGTCTCACACTCCAAGCAAGATCTTAAGGATACAGGGGAAAAAAGAGGGAAAAGGTGGGAGAACAGCATGAACAGAAAGAGGCTGGTGACATGAAGCAGATCACTTTTATTACAGTGCAAGCAGACAATGTTGTTCAGTGAGGGAATCCTGCTGGAGCCCTTTGAAACAAGAGTGTCCTCCAGAGAACCAAGTCCCTGTTACACAGGGGAGTGTGTGTGTGTGTGCCTGTGTATTGAGGCTGCTGTACCAAATAAGGAACAGCGATACTATGTAGTTCCAATCTCATCCATCTGGAAGAGATGGGAATATCTTGGATCCCCACAATGACACAGGAACTCACCTCAATCATATTCCTGACTTCTCCCATCTCTCCAGAATTTACACCTCTAACCCCCATCTTAATACACTCTCGACTGTCCCCACCCCTACTACTTCCTTCAACCTCCATTTCTCCTACACTCTGAGTGCACCCCTCCCTCCTTGCCTGGCCTCATCAGTGTTTACGGCCAGTGTATGGTTACAGTGTGTCGCCTGGTGACAGAGTGCAGACCCACTTCTGAAGGCTTAGATCCAACTTATAAGACTACACACTGGTTACAGGGCAGTTACAGTCACAGTACAGAGAAAAGGAGAAGGCGGAATGTGTGTGGTGACAACATCACTGACACACTGTACGACGTATGAAAACACACCTCATTAAAAATGTGACAGCTCCCGCAGTGTGATTAATCACAGTTTGGAGAGGCTGAGGAAAATTAAGGGGATAAAAGTTTTTAGCATTTCTTTTGCGATTAAGAGGAAGCCAACTGGTGCAGTTCAAACTGTAAACAAGGTTAGTACAGTATATTTTCATTCTTACTACACCCTGGAACACACACCTAAGCTAGTCAGACCCATAGTCAGGATAACAGATCCAAATTTCCTTTCCTTTTTCTCAGACTTTGTTTAATATGATAACTACTGGTGACCTTTGTTGTTGCTGCCATCAACGGACATGTTGGTTGGAAGTTGCTTTCAAATTGTAAATTCACACCTGCAAAATAATTACATGCACCAAAAGTTTACCAATATACTTTTCTATTTATTTATTTAGTTTTTATTGGAACTACATCATTGTGTATGTATAACTTTAAAAGGTGAGTAGAGTAGTGCTTGGTGTTACATCAACCATAATTTTATGCTTATCGTATATTTTTCAAATATCAGTGAACAGACAAATCACTCCTGTTTCTTCTTCAGGAGGAAAAAACACACTGGTGATGGTGACGCAAAAAATAAATACAACACTAACACTCCATAATAATATGTAGTAAGTAATTAATTTTTTTGCTTTGTTATGCATTATTTTATTACTTAATATTTATACCTAATGTATAATTTTTTTACTGTATTGTATTTTTTTCATTTTCAGATTTTTTTAACTTACTAAATTTATTTTTCATCATCATCTTTTCATCATCGCAGCTAAATATCATTCTACTTCTTTAAGCTGTTTTTTTCATATGCTTGTGGCGTTTAGCTTCATTTTAAATGTCGTAACAAATGCATCAAGGCAACTATGGGATTAAAAAAATATCCCCCAAAATATTAAGGTATTAGTTATCCAAACTGATTCTCTTGAGCAGGCAGAATATCATGGGGCACAATAACCTGAAGACAATTTGTAACACTAATAATGCATGCATTACGCCCTGCATACTGTACACCAATTAGCCACAAAATTTAAAACCACTGACAGGTAAAGTGAATAACAACAATCTTCTTGTTACAATAAAATGCACAGCAACAGCCTCTCCAAGCATCTGCTCTACAAAGTGTAGAAATTATTAAAATTTGTAACCTCAAGTCACAAAATTTATTTCCTACAGTCTTAAATTCAGGACCTCATTTAGCATGTGCTGCACTGAGTCAGCCTTGAGCTTCATGTGAGGTTGCAACTGCATGTTTACAAAGTGTCTCTGTCACCAGCACTGCTAAAACAGACAGAACTCTGGCTAAAAGCTTAGTTGTTAAAATATGCAGCATATCTGACTCACACCTTTAGGTCAGTTGTGCAGAGTGAGGTAAATAAGGCTGAGTCAAAGTTGGATTTACCTGGGACATACATGATGAGACCAAGGAAGCAAAAAGCCCAGCAATTTGTAATTTGCTGTCTGTGTCTATGCATTAGGCATATTATATGTGTCCTTTTAAAGGAAATGTAAGCACTGTATAAAACTCACTTAAACAAGGATTGTCAGGTGGTAACAGTGAACCACCTTGCAAGATCCAATAAGAAAACACAATAAGTTCAGACCAGTTTTACTCTTATAGTGGCACTGAGGGAACTTTTTAAGTTTACAAGAGCTCAATCAGTTATATATATGTATTAGTAATCACAATCAAACTTCAAAGCTAAATAAAACATTCCACTGTAAGGAAAATACTTTGCAAACGGCAAACAGTAAGACAAGATGAACTATAAATTACTTTATGTTGGTCCATCCACTGAAATGATTAATCTAGTGTTAACTTGCGACCAACCTAAGATACAAGTCGGTGACAAATGAGAGGAAAACCAACATAAATGTTTTAATAGGGTGTTTTTCGCACAACTCCACACTACAGTTACACAGCTGCTTGCCATAAACTGCAACAGTGTGTGAAACTGTAGGGATGAACATCATTCTTCCAAAAGACTTTCCATCATTTAATGTTTTTGCCTCGTATATCATAGCACAGCTGTTTAGATTTGATTGGGTGAGGGCAACAGCATATTATTGATATAAGTTTTGTACTCTGTGATCTACTGAAGGAGTCTTTAGCTTGAATTCCTTGCCTGCCCAGTTATTCCGTAGACGAAAAACGAGACATATTAAGAATTCTGCTGTTGATTGTGTCGCATTGTTTATTGCTCACCACAGTAATAATGTGCATGGCCCTGGGTTTTTTTTAAGATGCTATTCTTCAGTGAGGTGCTCACTTTAATGGATATTGTAAGACTATAATGGTCGGTTTTGTCTTTGTGTACTGGAAACCCTCCAGCAAATTAATAGGGGACATTATCTTGCAACTCAATTCCTTGGATGAACACAATGGTAATGCATCATAGACTGTATATAAAAGATGGTATCACTGATGACAAAACAATGTAACTACCCAACCATTTACCATAGAAACCCAACAAATGACTGAATGTCAAAGCAGTATAAGAGTTTACCTTTACACTCTGCATCCACTCTACACTCTCAGCATGAGTGTTTAATTAATTACAAGACACACAAGTCTGTTTTGCAAATGTCAATCCACTCCCATATTGAGATATATTCTTCAATTTGAGGTCCATGACGACTAAAAAAAAGCATCACAGTTAATACGAAAAAATGTATTGATTTTAAAATGTAGAATTTTAAAATCATTTCAAGCAGCAAATATTTGAACTGACCTGTCCTTCTCCAACACTGTGTGTGTCAATAATGGTGACCACACCGGGGTTGTGTGGGCTGCGACGGCTTGCGCTGTGAGATGTGCCTTCCTCGTCTGGAGTGCTTGCTGGTAT
Source organism: Tylochromis polylepis (assembly GCA_015107715.1). Taxonomy (NCBI): domain Eukaryota; kingdom Metazoa; phylum Chordata; class Actinopteri; order Cichliformes; family Cichlidae; genus Tylochromis; species Tylochromis polylepis. The sequence continues at coordinate 24,633 of VVHJ01064271.1, forward strand.
GGTGCCCGCTAGCTGGGTCACAACTTTACCTACCATCGTCAGACCTGTTTTCAAAGTCTGAGGAAAAAGAAATGATGTTACATATTTCCAAGCAATACATTCTACATCTATGTGATATCTTGTATTTCATTTGGTTTGCAGTGCGCATATGTGTTTCTGTGTATGGGTGTGTGTATACAGCATGTTCACTTGATGCCTGCTGATAACTTGTAGTGCTGATGACTTGAACCACTGTAGCCATAGAAGACACGTGTGTGCGTGGGAGGCTCCTCTGTGTCCGCTTAAGGCCCAGCCAGGGTGTCTGCCTCAAACACACCTCTGTGGCTCGATTGAGGGAAATGGATAGTGCTGCTTAAGTGGAGTCTATCTCACCTACTACACTGCCTTACTCTAATGGAGTCCAATGTGTGTGACTGTGTGTTTGTGTGTGCGTAAGCACCAAAGGGGCCCCGGAGAGCCTAATCAGGCATTCAGACTAGGCGGCCCTGTCAATACAGTGTGGCGCCTTGCATATGTTGGGTCTGGGGATCACCCACTGTCTCTCTTTGCCACTTGACCAGACACACTAACAGTGTATGCTACGTGCATGCACTGGGGTGTGTGTGAGTGTGTAAAATGCAAGAAGAGCCATCAATTATTAAGTGAGGCGTTTGGCTCCTAATTGATCAACACTAATGTGTTTTCTAATCACTGCAGTTGTGGAGTTCTTAGTAGTCCAAACAGGAGCTATTGATTTCCTAGCGCGAAGGGGGGGTTTTGGAGGAAGATCATGCCTCAGGGCTCACAACACTTACACACGCAAAGCTGATGTTACTATCTAAACACAATACAATCTAATCTTTATGTGAACGGTCTTTCTTAATTATACACCCAGGAATGACAGGCAACAGGACTTTTGTGTTACATAAATTCCCTGTAAGACAGAAAATTCAGAACAGCCTCCAGTTGGTCAGCGCCACTGCTTTCTCTCTCTTTTTTATCTTTTTCATAAACAAAAGCCATTATACTTTAATGCTGCCCCCGCCCTCCTCCTCTTCTGTTCCCATGTCTCTGGATGTCAGCACTAAGAGCCAGCGTGTCGCGCCACAAGCCAAAGGGAGATACCTTGTCAGCCATATTGAGATATATGGTCCTAAATGAGGAGAGGGTGGGCAAGCAGACTGCCTGTCTGCATATCAATACCCCCTGCAATTGTCAACCCATCACCATGCTGCTAATCTGTTAGAAAGACAGTTGTCTTTTTGATGTATCGCCTTGTATCGCCTATTACCCTACTAATGAGACATCTTCACACTAGCTGTGAGATACACTTGCTCTTTGGACTCAATTAGCCCTTCTTCTGTGACCAAGTGGAGAAACAGACTAGAACCATATGAGGAACTAGTTAGTTTGCACGTGTTAGCAAGCTGCTTTATTGGCCCAGGAATTTATTTTCACCTGGTATCAAAGAGAGCTGCTGGCTGTTAGTGAGCCATCTTAGAGCCACTTCCCCATGATGCTGACTGAAACAAGACGAATGAAGAGAAACAGATTATAGTGGGAACCGGGAGATCGGCAGGTTGATGAAGTGTCTCATAAGCTTAGCCACAGTCGGCCAGGCGGCACAGGTGGATCCAATGTCAGCACATTTACAGATGGTGCAGGCAGAGCTGGAAATACCATCTTCTGTGCCATTTTATCTGACCAAGGGCTTCAAGCCTACCATAGGACTTTCAGACTGATTACAGCCATATTGTGAGAACTTGAGTATAGTTTTGAATGTTGTTTTACATGGTTCACAGTTCATAAGAACTCGCATTTATCTAATAATTGTTCTAGAGCAGCGTCTCAGTTGATTCACTATCTAGAACAATCAATTTTAGCTCAAGAATACTTGGTTGCTCGCGCATTGTTGCTCCCCATCTGAGCGTGTATGGACTTTTGAGAAGAGATAATGTAATGGTTTTTTAATGGCTATTAAGTCACCATGTGAAATCCACGTTTTAAAAAAAAAAATAGACAGGTATGTTATCCTATGCATTTCTTCTATGTTCACTCCTATATTGCACATATAAATAAAGCTGTGACACAACATAAGCATCAAACCATGAACATTCTGCATACTTACAAACCTTTGGAGAACGCCATTTAGGATTTTATTTATTAGGATTTTGTGTTTATTTATTTAGAAAAAGAAAAAGTAAGAATCTCTATGGGCGAGAATAAAAAGAAAGACAATAGATATGTGTGTATGTACCATCACTTACTTTGGCAGCATTGATCACTGTGGCGGTGTAAGACTGTGCATTGTCACCACAAGCTCCTCCACGAGACTGGTGACATCTTATCAACTGGAAAAAAAGGTAGATTTACTAATAAATACAAGACATACAGTGGACGTCCGAGGGAGACTCGTGAAGAGGCAAATTTGGGAGAATTAACCCAGATTCAGGCATTTAAAAGGCTTCCCTCTTCACTCTTTAGAGGAAATTGGTTTTGTCGTCAAAGACGGGCTGCACAACCAAACAGTCTGCTCTGATTTAATTTCAAATACAATATCGCTGGAATAGCTCTGTCCCAGTATTACTCTCAAAAAACTAGATTTGGTCATTTCTGAAAATCCGTAGGCCGTCACACAAACAGCAGCCCCATCTGTCAATTACTTGAGTGGGCCAGCACCAAAACACTACTTCACATTAGAAGTATTACAGAACGCACAATAGAACATTTTGGTTTTTGTAAATACTTAACAATCCCATTAAACAGAAAACTCCAGTGCATCTGCTGATTTTCAAAATGTTATCATCTCTAGTAGACTCTTCTTGGAATGAGTTGTTTATCCAGACAGATTAAAGAGGCAGAAAATAGATAAAATGCATTTTTTGGATTGTAAATATGTCGCTTCTCTGATAAGGCACTTCTGCACTGGATGAATGTGTGTGTATGTGCAGACTACCTTGTTCTCAGCATAGGCCAGCCAACGGCTTCCCAGAGCTATTGGATTGAGGCTGGGGCCGGGGCAGGGATAGCAGCCTGGAAAGACACAGTGATGGCCATACATCAGTGAGGACAGAGACATACAGAAACGGATATAAAATAAACTAAAAAAACAAAAACAAACAACTTCTGGTTGTTTGTTTTTGTAACAATGAAAGCATTTCTAATAATGGAGACAGCTGGGACTTCAGTTCAGTTCAGTCCCTACCACTTAAAGACTTACGATTCATCTAACTGTCAATAAGAGCAGGCTTACAGTCAAACAGTTGCTGTGGATTCTCTATGTTAACTGAAGAATCGACTCCAATTTTACAATTCATAAGAACATTTTGCACAAATTAATCAACATAAGTATAGTTAAATGACATTATTAAGACAGCCTATACGATAACCTTTTCAAGACTCTTATATGAACTACTCTTTTTTTTCTTTTTTTTTTAAACGGGGTACACAAATTGGTAAGTAACCTGATAACTGAAAGTCTGGCATGAAACAGGAACTCCTCTCTGGAGAGTGTCTGAAACTATCTTAAACCATGTGTTTGTCGGAAGTTTCTTGTTTTGGAAAATAAATGGGAGTCTGATGAGGGTGACGTGTGTGTGTGTGTGCGCGTGTGTGTGTGTGTGTGTGTGTGTGTGTGTACGCACACCCAGGATGACCTAATGGAGACTGTGGTACCCAATAAAATTGAAGATGGCTCCTCTGGTGATTGACAAACACAATAACCCTTATGGGGATGGATATACACAAACACAGACAAACAGGATGACACACATTTACATGTGAACACAACCAGTGTGTTGTCATCACAGATAAAATAGCAACCAGTACTGATAAATGACAAATAAAACTCTTCACAAACACATAAATATCTTGGCATTATATTGTAAGAGCATATTTTTCTCTTTTTACCGATGTAGAAGTAAACAACGGAACAAATGGAACAAAGTGTTTTAACCAGTACCATATCTGACAGGAGCTTGCTCTTCAAGGCAGAATCAACCAAAACCAGGCCTCCGTGTGCCCGTAAACAGAATGAAGAAATTATTGATCTCATCATAAATATCTTTAAATGTAAGCAGATACAGACAGTGACAGTCTCTCCTCTCCAGTATGGTAAACACACAAGCAGCAAAATGCTGATCCAATGATGATCACACCCGCTATGTTTTAAAAAAGGTAGGTGTTTGTCTCACACATGCACAAACATGCAAACACACTTAGCTAATGTAAGTGCACAGAGGTGTGGGGGAAACGGCTTACTCACAATAATTTATTGCTCAGGGAGCAGACGAGGTGGAGGCAGTCAATACTTTAGCGTGCTGTGTTGGGAAAGGAGCTGATAGGAGGGTTGGTGGGAGTTTTAGGTAAGCCACAAGGGTTGCTGGTAATGCCAGAGGGTTTTTTTTGCCCCTCCAAGGCCAAGGGGAGCCCAGGCAGCAAGATAAAATGTGTTTGACATCCTGGGTGGAGAGCATGCGAATAAACCAGGGGAGGAAAAAGACGTGATGGATGGAATCACAGGACAAGAAAGTTGGATTTAAGCTTCAGAAGGGCCGACCTTGAAAGAGTTCGGCTGAGCTTTCTTCTCTGAAATTCCTAGTTTTCAGAGAATTCTTTCTCTCCTGAACATACAGGCCTGGTTTTCACCCAAGCCAGCAAAATCCTTTCTGTGAGCCACAACATGCTTAATGGCCAACTTGAAAAATAACCAGTGACACGGGCAAGTGTATAAGTCATGGGAAATCTGTAGTGTATTGGTAATATTACACACAATACAGATTGTAAGGGGTTGGACTAAATTAATCAGACTGGAGAAGAGTGATCTCTACATACTCTTCAATATTCAATAGTCTGTATTTAATATTAGAATTAGAAATGAGAAAGTCTGAACTATTTGCTGCATCAAAATACAACAACATTTTAAAAAACCTGCTAGGACTTCACCTTACAGCTAATCTGTAAAAATCAATGTGGTCAGACTAGATAAATGGAAATATCCTCAGCAAAAGTCACTTTTCTTGTCATCCAAAAGTGTGCAAGCACACCTGGTCAGTCTGCATGCGGACAATAATGCATGTGTCTGGATTTTATACAAGTCTTAAGGTCAAAATATTTGAATGGCTGTTGCATCGTTTTGCCATTACACTAAATGTTTTGTTGCTGGCTGCTTCATTCCACTATTATGATACCAATTAATAAAGGACTCATTTGAAATCTAATTAGCCGAAAAGCTTCTAAAATCATCCATCTCTAAATGTAAGTATTATCTCTAACATGTCCTGGGGCCACATAAAGAAAACCTTTTGTACAAGCAGTTTCATAAAAGCTCAACCCAAGCAAAAAAAAAAAAAATCCCAGATTCAGGGAAATAAATAATTAAAAACTATATGATGAAGAAGCTGAATGTGATGTGATTTTACAGAAACAGAAAACACAAACTAATGAACACAAAACTGTAAAAACTGTCGACAGTGGAAATTCAGAACCTCTACTCTCAAAAGGTAAAGGGATTTCACCTTCTACAAGCAAAAAATGTGAATTTCCTGAAACTGGCAAAAAAGAAGGCTATTTTAAGAGTGCTCCTAAATCTGTGTTGAACACTTGTACAGAATAGGAATAGGATTAACAGAAGGACACCATAAGAAAAACCAGTACTCTCCAATTTTATCTTTAAAAAAAAAACAAAACAAAAAAAAACAGGACTGTGGCATGCAAATACAGGTTGCAAAAGACAACCTTTGTGTTTGAAAACACTTCTGCGACAATGCTGCATAGCAGCACCAAAAACATCTATGAGCTAGGGCTGGGTATTGTCACCGATTTCTATAATCGATTCGATTCCGATTCACAAGGTCCCGATTCGATTCGATTCGATTCAATTTTGCCTCAGACAGTCAGAAATATTATAATTCTGATCATTTATCAGTACTGACACTTGTGAGACTTCATCAGAGGTGTAAACATCACTTTGTGTCAGAGTAACTGAGGATAAAACAGAAAAACATGAAGGAGAGTTTCCTGGCCTGGCTTTTTATAGCAGAGAACCGCCTTAAAAATATTCTGCAGTCGATCAAAAACTGAAGACAACCATGAATCAACATATGAACATCACCTGATGCTGCTGAAGTGAAGCAGAGCAAAGTCACAGAGGTTTGATTAGAGACACAGCTAAGCGTTTTGTAATTTGGCATCATTTTAAAAAGTTTACATTTGTATTGAACAGCAGAAATGAGGCTTTCTTGTCTGAGGTCATTTTTGGAAAAACCCCCAAACAAAACAAAACAAAACAAAACAGCTGCTGACAGCACTGAACAGTAGACTGGTGAGTAATGTAAAAAATAAAAAAAATAAAAAAATACTGAATTTCCTGGAGGAACCTACCCGAGGGATTAATAAAGTTCTCTCTATCCATCTATCTAATAAGCGAGAGAATAATGCAGAAAACAGAGATTTGAGAAGTACACTGAGAGAGAGAGAGAGCTGTGCAGGAAGTGTGATTTTATTGTGGTGAAAGCAAAACAGCAAAGGTAAGAGGGAATTAATGACGATGTTTATCAAACGTGCAGCGCAGTTTGGATCTTCTTTTGCTGCTGGTTCAGTGGATTTTGGTCGGAGAGTGACGAAACCTGCAGCATCAGAATCTGTGAGCTGTCGGCTTTCAGCCCCGACGGTGTGTCCGTGTACATGCCGTCGGGAGAGAAAGCCGACAGCTCTCAGATTCTGATGCGTCGGTTCCGCGCTTTGTGTTTACGTCTTTGTGTGGAATCCGTTTACCTGCTCTCATTTGCTGTTTT
>VVHJ01064272.1:0-10208 GCA_015107715.1 Tylochromis polylepis
TGTTCATCTTGTAAAGTAGGCGGATTAACTGGAACCAGGTCAGAGCAAAGGCAGAGTATGCTCTAGCTTTTCTCCAGTTTAGCTGCTTTCTCACCATTTCTTCTTGCTATTGCTCTGTTTTTGATAAGCCAGACTGCAATGGTTATCTCCTGCTCCCCCGCAGCTACTTGTTTCTTAACTCAGTGCCATGTCTCTTTAAAGGCAAGCAAGAGACCACTTGTCAATATTTGTGAGGGTTTTCAATTTTGTGAATGGATTATCCAGCATGCATACTGATATGTTCAATTACTCAGCCATTAGACTATATACACTTTTCTTTTTTTCCCCTTTTTACATAATAAGAGCAGCAACACTGCATTCTCTCCATGGAAAAGTCTGTTGCTTGTAGTGGAGATAAATAGGTGGAAGCTGAATCTTGCCAATTTATCATTAATATAAACTACTTTTTTTATGATCTTGGTTCGTGGATCATTAGCACAAACAAAGCACCAATGGTGCAACAAATTATACCTCTATATCACATTATCCTTTAAATTGGATTTTTCAACATAATAATTACAAAAAACAACAATTTTATAAGTATTTTTCTGTCTTGTCTGGGATAGAAAAATACTTCCAAGCTTGGACTGTAAATCATGTAGCTGCACCTGCTTAAAGTGAGTGAATATGTGAAAGGAATGAGTAGAAGATTTTGAGGCCAGGCATATCTGTTACCATCAATACCTTTCAAAATCTGAGTGTCTCTTACTGAAGGCTAGATGCATTAAAGTAATCACTGGGGAGCCTCTGTAATGGAGCAGAGTGAGAGAGCATAGCAGAGCACAGACAACAAAGAGGGGAAGCCAAGAAAAAGTAAAAGCCAAAGGGTAAGGAAAGAAAGGAGATATGGTTGGGTGACAAGAGGATGAGGAGAAGGCTTGATTTTCATTCCATGAGTCATTCAGAATATAAAGAATGAACTTCACTGAGGAAATTTGCCTTTGTTTCTAACCACCTCAGTATTAAACTCATCCATCCTAAGAGAGGGCAATATAGAGAAAAGAAAGGAGGGAGGATGAGCGAGACACTCAGAGAATCTGCATCTGCCGAGCAGTCATCTTTCACCTGTAGCTAGCAGAGACTTTGGCTTGCATAATGCAATGTGAGGATGAACCCTCTTTTATGGCCAGCTGAGCCAATAAATCTGGATCAGTTCTTAACCCCCCCCCCACACACACACACCATCCCATCATGCCCGTGGTTGTCTGTCGGCCGCTGGACAATCCAAAAGTGATTCCTAATTCTTTTATTTGTAATTCTTCTTGAAGCTGCGTTACAAAAGCAAGCACTATACATTACATTCATCCATGCATTCGGCCACAGTGGAGAAAGTGGAGATGCTCAATGATTCCCCTCTGGTGTAATGAAATCAGCACTTCAAATTTACCTTATTTTCCCAGTATGCTTAATTGCCTGCATCTGTCTCCCTCTATGCAAATTGTTCTCTCTAGTTCAAAGTCCCTAACATAATTGTTTTCAGTTAAAATGTGCTGTGCTGCAGCTGTCCTTAGCCTGCTCAAGCTATAGTGCTATTCAGGGGGACAGTTACCAGAATTTGAGGGGTAGTAGCACTGGCAGCCATCATTACGATCAGATGGGGAGCAACAGTTGAAGGCCTGATGATGCAGTGGCTTGTTGGATCCATCTTTACGACAGCTTGGGGTGTTACATAAGGGGTGATGCAGACAGGGCTGGTGAAGGAAGAACAAGTGATGAATCCCAAATATAATGGGCAAGCAATAAATGAGCGTTCCTTATGATGACGACGAAGTAGTAAATGACACTTATGGGCAAGTTTGACTGCACTTCTGGATTTTCTTTTTATTCTCATCTTTACAACAGTGAGAAGGATTACAGTCGGTAAGGTGTGCAGTACTTTTTTGTTTTCCATTTTCACCCTTTGTGTCATTTTCTGATCTGTGCCATGTTTGCTGGCCCAGATTCTAGCCCAGTTTTGACACTTTTTTTTTGCTGAACTCAAAGAAAATGTTGGGCCCCGGTTTTAGCTCTGTTCAGTCTTCGCCAGCATGAGTAAAACCCCAATGAACAGGTGAGTAGGCTCAGACAATGCAAAATTGGGCCACATGATGTATGTTAGAGATTGCTGCTTGGCCTCCAGAGGGCTATTTGGTGGAGGGAAAACTACACGAGTCTACTTTCATTATCTCCCCACTTCATCCCAAAAGACTTGTGCATGTTTTCACATATCAGTGTAATGACATAGATAAATATGAAGAAGTGGAGAAAATATAAGACAGAGGAAAGTGAGAGGAGGCCTGAGGTTGAAGAGAAAGATGATCAAAAGAAAGAGAAGCGGAGAAATGAAATATTAGGAAAAGCGAAAAGAAAAAAAGGAGGGGAAGAAGAGATGGAAAAATGACAGATGAGGACACAGAGACAGCAAGGGCAATATACACAGGATCTTGTAATGAATGGCACTCTAATGAAGTACTCTTTCTGTCTGTTTCCATTCTGTCTATATTACCCTTCTCTCTAATCTATCTTTTTCTTTCTATGTCCCCCTTTTTTCCCTGTCACTTCAAATCCCTCTCTCTCTCTTTCCTCCAAAACTGGAGACTGGATAACTCATTACTAATTCATAGTTTCTCTCCATATATTACAAGGCCTTGAATACTGGTTAATTAAGTATCCCACAACAAAGTGAAGACCCCCCCCCCCATCTTTTATCTGTATGATTAAGCTGCCTCCAAACATCCAGCCTTGAGAGGGTCTCTTGCTTGTCTTTTCAAGTTGGTATATTTTAGTGCTAAAGTCAGATACCTTTGAGAAAAAGTCAGCAAACAGCGATGCTGTTTTCTTCTTGAGGTGTCAGTGTAATTTTTGTGAACTTTTGAAACACTGAGAAGAAAGCAGTGTAAATTAGATGAATTGCTATCGTCTTGGGGAAAATGAATAGACTTATTAAAGTGAAATGAAGTCATATAAGCCATAAAACAACACCATACATAAAACACCAGAGTAATGAGAAAGCATATTTACGGTGTTATTGCATGAAGTGTAACATTTCAGGAAGAAAGATAGAAATATTGTGTAGACACTTTTTCTGTTTTCTGTCAAACCCAAACTTAATTTAACAATACAGTGTGACATGGCTCATCTTACATTACAGTAAATTGGGGTCACATTTACGAGAGCTTATTTGATCCATCTCGTTCTGGCCTGATGAGTCACTGAGGATTTTGCAGTGTTATGCTGGCACAGGTTGACAAAAGGTACCAGACACATTGGGAGAATTTTATTGATTCGTTTAGTCAGAGTTTAAAATTTTGTGGTTTTTCTGTTTCTCTGATACTTATTACCACTGCAGAGAAGAAAAACACATCTATGGTGTGTGTGTAGGTGTGCATGTTTATGTGGGAAAGACAGCTGTTCATGCTGTTCATGTTTGCTCCTTTTGATGTATACCCTCCTGTTTTTACCGCTTATGAGTTTCTCCAGATGTCAGCTATTGATTTTTAACTTCCATGGAGTTTTGGATTGGTAAAATGTGGTGAAATTCTTTGATTATCTCTGCCACTGAATCTACATTTTAGAAATTTCCAGAGGAATTTGGCTCAGATTTGGTGAACACATTGATGGGCCAAGGACTTGGTTTTGGCATTACTATTTTGGCTGCAGTTTATCCACATTTTTTTTTTTTTTTTGCAGGGTTTGATTTACGAATGCTCAGTGTTACTTTGTCACAAGAAAAACAACACACCGGGCACTTTTTTTTTTGCAGTTAAGTAAGATCAAGCAGAATACTGAAATAATGCCAATGTGTTTCTTAGCTCTGCTGGGAGTGAGGATAAAGGACAGCATTAAAAATGAGTATATCAGAGGGACAGCTCAGGTTGAGCAGTTTGGAGACAAAGTTTGAGAGGCAAGGCTGAGATGGTTTGGACATACACAGAAGGATAGAAGCTATTGGGCAGAGGATATTGAGTATGGAGCTGCCAGGCAGGAAGGAAAAAGGAATACAACAGAAGAAGGAAATGCAGAGGGTTGGTGTAACAGAAGAGGATGCCGGGGTGAGATGGAGGCATATGATCTGCTGTGGTGACCCCCAAAGGGAGCGGCTAAAAGAAGAGAAAGAAGAAGAGAAAGTTCCTTATCTTCTTCCATTTGCAGGTTAGCAACTTGTTTGCTTGTTTCTTTCAGACTGACATCTCCTGGTTCTGCTGTTTATAACTGTCACTTTTTATTGGCTAAGTAGGAATTATATTTCAAGAAAAATATCTCATTGCCATTCGATGTGACGGACAGCAAGTTTGGGTGAAGCTGCTTCTCACTTCCCACTTCAAGCACGTCCTTTTCAAACTTACAGCAGCCATAGCGATTCACAGTCATAGATTACATATAAGATACAGACGTAACATCCATAAACTGTATGGTGCACCGCACTGGCAGAGATAGCCTAGCTGATAATTAAAGTTCTAAAACTGTGGTTTGTTTTCCCCCTTGGTGAGGTTCATTTGTGCAGATATGAACACAGTAATCACACTAGGATGTGGACCAAAACAACTGTGCTGAAACCCTTTGGAGCAGGTGGTCTTTGTATGGTTCCAAATAAACTCCAGAATTGCTAAGTTTATGGTGTGAATGTGACCTGACCTTGATCCAAACTAACTGCAAGGTGTACACTGCAAGTTTGAGCTAAAAAACATCCCGTAGCCACGTATGCTTTGTATTCTGGGATGTAGCAAGGTACTATAGATGTGCAAAGGTGTGTACAGGCTGACAACTAGCTGTAAAATGAACTTCATTCTTCATTCTCCACTTTCTCCAGTAGTCCACAGCACCCTTTTCCTGTATTTATGCTTGTTGTTCCCGCCCCAGACACATCTGGCCAATGAGCAGACTCAACATTCTCATGTGGTTTGTACAGTGATGGGAATAACGGTGTTAAAAGTAACGGTGTTACTAACGCTGTTACTTTTTTCAGTTATTAGTAATCTAAATAATTACTATTTCTATCGTTACAACGCCGTTACCGTTACTAACAAGAAAATGCGGTGCGGACGTGTTACTATTTTTCAACACAGACGCTGCTGATTGGCTGAGAAAGAATTAAGTGGTCATGGTAAACCAATCACATGACCAATTTAAGCTGGCATAGCAAGAAGATGCTATGTCAACCCAAAACAAGGGTGAAGTTTTAGGAGTGACAGCGGCGAGAGAGAGCGAAAGAGAGAGAGGGAGCGAGTTTTGAGATTTTGTGACGTGTAGCGTGTTTGGAGTGTAGTTAGTGTGTTGTCTTGCGTAGTTAGTGCGTAGTGTAGTCGTTGTTTTGTTTTGTGTGTCAGCACAATGAGGCGACTGCTGAATGTCACAGGTGCTGCCAAAAAGTCACAAAAGGCAGATTGCAATGTAAACGCTGTCTCCAGGTGGAAAACAGGAGGAGTGATACACCTCCTGCTGTCAGACTTGCAGGTATCAGGCTTGTGATGTGTTCCTTTGTCTTATAGTGGACAGAAACTATTTTTTGGAGTGGCACAAATAATTTGTGTGACTTCTTACTTGATGCAGAACACCTGATTGTTCTGTAAATAGTTTGAAATGGTTATAAAAAAAAATGCATTGGCTGCATTTTTAGGTAAATAGCTGCATATAACTTTGTTGTTGGCAAAACTTGAGCATAGGTTTTTAAAATTTACAATTTATATTTGCAAGTTATGAAAATGATTCGTTAAACATGTTTGTGGTTGCTTTTTGTCTGATTTCAGATCAATTGTGTTAATACAGTATGTCAAAATGAAAAAAATAACTGTAAATTCAGACATGTGAGGTTGTGCTGAAAAGAATGACACCAAACAAGGCGAGGTAAATAGTTTTTAAAGGTGAAATGTAGAGGTCAAATCAAAAGTAGTCAAAAACGGCCGATTATACCCTGGACCCCAGGGGGTTAAACATTTTTTTTAAAGTAACGCAATAGTTACTTTTCCTAGTAATTAGTTACTTTTATAACATTGTAACTTAGTTACTAACTCTGTTTCTTTTTTGAAAAAGTAACTAGTAACTATAACTAATTACTTTTTCAAAGTAACTTGCACAAATGTGGGTTTGTAGTGGCACATTTTAGATCGCTTGGAGTTCACTTGGAATTTTCTCTATGTGAAAAGAAACCAAATCACTGGGAAAAGCTATAAGTTTACAAACTCATGACTAATTCAGACCAGAGTAAACAACTTATAGGTGTGAAAACGCTTTAAGAAAATACTAGAATCTCACTCACAGAAACTGGAGTCCAAATGTCTTAGGCTTGCTTTTATCTCATAGCAGACCATATTATTTATGAGATAATTCCTTAAAAAAAAATCATCCATAGGGTGCCAGTAGCACAAACACAGCTGACAGGTCCAGTTCAGTGATAGAGATGCAGCTCAGCTACAGCTGCCAGTGTCAGCACACCTGTCAATCAAAATCAACTTTTAAGTATAGCACAGGATGCGTTATAGAAAATATTCCATATCAGAAAGTTGTTATTAAAGGGGAAATTAGCTATAGAGATGAGTCTATTTTTTGCACCTGGCTATAAAAATGCTATGTGGAAATGCAGAACTTTGGCATTACAACGATAGGGTCATTTGAGACACTGGCCATTAAAATAACTGATTTTGGCACTTCTGCAATGGCTTTATTTTTCAACCTTGAGGTTACCACTTGTTAACAACATGTTGGAATACTAATCAGTGGCCTTTCTCTGTTAAGTACAGATATTTTGAGAAATTCTCAGCCATCCAATCCAGTTGACAGCAGCAGAGCTCAGGTTGTAGATGACATCAGTGATTTTAGGATAGACAATGTCATATTATATCATACACTACTGTAGATACTTTAGTGCAGCATATACTACATACATTTAATGAAGTGCACACATTTTGGAGAGGCAAAGCGTGAAATGGACATTGTGGACTGGCATGTCTATTACATGCTTTGCCGTGATATCAGGTTGCACCATGGCATCAGACACTAGGCCTTTGAGTTTGCATTTTGAAGCTGCAGTGTTAGCATAAGTTACCATATTTGGATAAAAAGGTGAGATGCTAGGTTATCAGCTGAACCTACCAAGCTTGGTTAGTGAACTGCATCTATAAATTGCATGGACACATTGCATGGACTAATTAGCATGCTAATTAGCATGAAGTAACTGGATAGCTGGAGTAACTTTGTGCATAGGTTGTATTACCTATGCTGCTGCTGCATATTTTATTACATTTAAAATATTTAGCAATTTGACATAGTCTTTTTTTTTCTTTTTACATATTTCGTGCTGTGTTGAGGCAAGTGCAACAAAACTTTGTTCCTTGCACAGAATCTGTCTCTCTCGCCCTATAACTCCGTGTGTCTGCAAACCCATCAATTAAGGCAGCCAAACCTCTAACTTTACGCTGACCAGTAAAACTCCAGGATAAGTTATACAATTTTCAGAGGTAACGTTCCATAATGGCCAAAAGCTTTTTTCTGGTTCATTTTTCAGTCCTGTAGTCTGCTGCATGGGCTATATATTAATATGTACTTTGGACACCGTTATCATATGTTAGTAATGTTAGATATATAACTAGACAGACAGACATTTAGGGTTCAGCAGGGGACAGAAGGCTCAGCTGCAAGACTCAGAGAGCAGATGACATGGGATATGTAAGAGCAGGATGGCAGAAGATGAGCAAGGATGGCAGGACATGAGAAACCTCTGGCACCAAACTCAGTAAAGGAGAAAAAAAATAAGCATATGCTGTCTGTGTAGTTTATCCTGAAGCTCATGCTTATGTAACATAGGTAGCATGTGTGCAGGGAAAAACCAAAAAAAAGCAAGTTTTTGATTTGACTTTTGGCACTTCTGTATTTGCTGTCAAACTTTTGTGTATCTATTCATCCTTTCTTACTTTTTTTCAGGTAGCCCGGTGTTTGTCAAGAACACTGCCAAATTCTTGATGACAAGTCCCAGGGGGCACATAAGGATCATTACTGCCTACCAAATATAGTGACAGAGAGCGAACACAAAAGGTCCTTAAAGTCATGTTGATGGATCTCCTGTAACCACCATATGCAATCTGTGAGGGCTGCTGTGATGGAAAAACTCTGTGGTCATGGACATGGCCGTTACAGATTGCACCAAAGTCAGCGACTCTGTTCTGAGCAGCAGACTCAGAGGAAACATTCATAATCAACCAGAATCAGAGGGTGTTTACAGCATCCACAGTTATCAGCTACTATTATGGCATACCATTACATTATAATGGGATATTGATGCCCACAATACACCAGCATCTACCTATTAGGTTAGCTATTGATGAAATCATAAATCTGTAAAATTGCTTTTTATTTGCAGGGGCAGATAAAACCGGATATGCGGTGCTCTCTCCGCAACATTCTCCACCCTTATTAATAAACAACATTTACTTTTTCTATATTTAAGGATTTTCCTTCTTAATAGCACATTACCTTTAGCCTTTCGCTTCATAAAGAAATACTTGGGCTGATGGGTATCACTAGTGTTGGTATTTCAAGCAATCCTTTCTTCTGCTTTAAGGTAAAGCAGAGGAAGTGAAACATACAGTATGTGTTGTGTAACACTGTTTAGAACCAACCAGCAAAGTGCACCAATTTTAAATAATCAGTATGTTTCTCACTGAAGAAATGGTAAAATATTTAAAAAACAACAACATAAAAATACGGGTTTTCATATATTCTGAAGATTAAAAAAAAAAGCTCACTGGCACACAGCCAAACAAACGTGATCAAATTATAAAAAGGCTCAGTGGAGGTAAAAGCAGGTCAGCACTCAGATTTAAATTGTGTCACCGACAGCTACATGCCACATAAACTGCACATGACCAAATGTTATATCTCAGTTTTTATGTTACAGTAAGCTGATTTATATGTATCTCGTTGTACTTTGTTCTGCAAACGTTTCTGACTGCATGTCACAGGTCAGTCAGATGAAAAGCTTCAAAATGAAACCTGACTTTTAAAAGGCAGCGTTCTCTGTTGTCTGGATGCAGGTTACAACCTGAGCCACAGCTTCCATTATCAAAAAAGCAGGTTGGTGACTGACAAAAAAAAGTAAATGCACACAGATACACCTGATTACACACATCCCGTGTATCAGTGAAACCACATTTGTTTGGTTAGGTACCTGAAGTGTTGGCTTGTCAGCTTTTTGGCTTGTCCAGCTAAATCCAAGTCGACTGACTTTTCGCGATGAACAATACAATGACAAAACTCACAAGTGATTTGAAAGCCTTTTGTGCTCTAGGCTGGAGCTTTTCTTCACAAACTCTAAATGAGGTCTCAAGAGATGCATTAAAAAAAAACTTACAGGTTTAAGGGACAGTGGCCACAAAGGAAAGACACACACGATAGATTAAGAGATTAACAGCATGACAGACTGATAGATGTGGAGGGCAGTGGGTGGTGAAATGAAGACTTGGAAGGATGAATGAATAAAGAAATAACTATACCGACAGTGCATATTGTGAAGCTGACAGCTCAGCATGCAGGTGTGAACTGTGTGAGATGTGGTGCTTGAAACGTTGTGTGACAGAATGTTATTTTTTGCCTTGTTACATAAAATCAAAGCATGCTATATCTACAGAGTATAAGAAACTGTGTTGGGAAATACACTGCAGCCAAATGAGATGAATATGTATACATCCACATTTTTTTCCCTTTGGTCACTCTGTTTGCTTTCTCAGCTCAGCAACCTCTTTTACTCTCTCTCTCTCTGGGGTGCAGTAGTGTAGCAGCATATACATGAATTTCTCTGATGTTTTCTCCACTCTGCCAGCCCAGTTTATCAAACTGCAGGAGCTCACATTAATGAAGTTAATGAGGCCAGTAGGAGGTGGCCTCATAAAAAAAAAAATTAAATATGATGTACTAGCCATTGTGTCTTTAATAAACTCTTTATCAGTTTGAATATATTTGGATAAAATTATTCAAACAGCACATTTGCATTTGCTGCCCCTTTTACAAAAAAGTGGTGCTTTGTGAAGGCTGTAACTGGCCACTACATTAAATGCAAAGATTTCTGCAATCACTCTCAGAGCATTTGAGCCTAATCACTTACTTCAAAAGCCCACTTTAAACGTAATCACCCGCCTTGATTCAACATAAAACTCATAATGCTGACTTAGTGAGTGTAGAAAATGCATGATTACCCCCCC
>VVHJ01064274.1:8874-33029 GCA_015107715.1 Tylochromis polylepis
AAGCAGAAGTGCTCACTATCACACATTTAGACTGATTTGTGAACAACGTTTGAGAGAAATGGTAATATTGTGTATCTGGAATGAATTTTAGATCTTTAAGTCCATCTCATGGAAAATCGGAGCAGAAACAAAGGTGTTGCGTTTATATTTTTGTTGAGTATATTTTACTCATCGTCCAATATATTGTTTCATTATTAAATTAGCTTATTTTTCCATCACACTTTGCAATGTTTATATGGCGTGCACACATATCAACACTGCAAGGTTAAATTCTGTTTTGTGTTGTAATAATACATCTTTCTTTGTTTGGGTTACCTGGGGGTTTGTTGCCAATAATAATAATAATAATAATATGTTTCTAATTTTTGTTTTTATGACATGGGAGGTGAAAATTATTCTGAATATAATATTCACTGATCTTATTTACCCTCTCAAAACACAACAAACTGTAACTCACTGAGGCCAAGCACAGAGGAGTTGAGCACCACATCACAACAACTAAACCATATCCTGTTATTCATTATGATAGTGTCACCTTTTGCTTTCACACAGTTTTGACCAAACAAATGGAAAAAAGGCATTAAAGTTTGGTTGGCTTTATAAAATAGCTTCTGCTGCAGTATGAAACAAGACATCACTTATTATGTCTGGGTACTAGACCACATTCCAGCCAAAGACATGTTCAGTCTCAAACAGGTTTATTTCACTGCTGACTACAAACTTGGTTCATCTGTTTTGGACAAAGGTAATATGACACTTTTAGAGTAGCGGCTGACAACACTGAGTGCATTTGCAGGCTGCAGGAGCTCTTTTCTTGTAACAGCATTTATATATGTGTAAAAGGACAAAGCAAATGAAACTGAAAGCAGATGATTAAATAGACATAAACTACATCAAATTAGACACAAGAACATCAAACCCAGTTGAAAATGTACTGCTTTTAAATTGTAACAACTGTATTTAATTGATGGCTGGGATGGGCTCCAGCCCCCCCGCGACCCTGAAAATGATAAGCAGTAGAGAATGGTTGGATGTATTTAATTGAGCTGGGTTACTACATTGTTTTCACTCTCTCTCAGATGTCTTCAGTTAGCTCTGTCTCTGCAACCTGTAAGACAAGTGCAGAACAAAAATAAACAGTATTTTAAATAAAAAGAAATTTTAAAACAAGATGGAAACAATTTGTTCTGATGCATGTTACACATCAACCTTCACCTTAATCTTCACTTGGTAAACGTTAAATGGACTGATTCTTTTTAAGTGCTTTTCTATTCTCCCAGAGCACTCAAAGTGCTTAACTTTGCACTTGACTGTTTTGATGTAAGACTTTAGTTTTTCTTAGTTTATGTAGTGAACCCAAAATTTAATTCTACACTTTATATCATGTCATCATTATCTAACACCCAAGTTTGGGAGTGACTATAGCTCACGAGATGACACAGATGCATAATCCATTGACATTATCAAACCCAAATGTATTCATTTTTATCTCACATTGCATAATGTCTGAATGCAGCACATAAGGCATCACAGCCTCCAGTGTTATCAGCTGTATTGTAGAATGCACGGGATACTCTGCTATAGTTTGGTAAACTCCTGCTGAGGGCATCTTTGGGTTCGGTCCTGCTTCTGCTTCGACAGGTAAAATTAGATATGTCATTAGCATAAACTTACACTTCATAAAACATTTATTTCACTTAAACTGTAACAAATTACTGGATGATGCTTCTGATATTGTTTAATATGAGTCTCATGATTACAATGGCTTTTAATCAGAATTAGTCTCACCTTGTGGTTGAGGGCCACCCATGGCAAAGTTGTAGTAAGTAGGTCTGGAGGTTAATGCACCTTCATCTTCTGATGGAGAGGGACAGTGGCAGTGAAGGAATGCATAACCACAGTAACATCAGTAATGATGATGCATAAATAGTTCACTCTATTCATTGGGTTTCATTCTAAATTTGAGGAAACTCTGACAGTCACAGTTAGATAATAAAATTAATGGGCCAATGCAGGAGGGGCACTATGTAAGACACTTCGAACAGGACACTGGACTAACAAAAAAGAAAAAAAAAATCCAGTAAAACTTGAATTTCTGTTGTTTGACTCATATTTCTTCTATGATGACAACAATGTCAACAGCACTTAACTGCTTCTTAGTTTTATGCTACTTTTGTGCTACGCTAAGATATTATTTTCTGGCTCCTGCTCAACACTTTACAATTTTGAGAAAATCTGTTTGTCCTTGAATTACTGTACAACACAAACTCTATATTTTATTTTATTATCTCCACTAAGAAGGTTATGTTTTTGGTAGTACTTGCTTGCATGCATGCATGTTATCTTGCAGTCTGTAAACACGATAGCTCAAAAATGTTAAAATTAATTCTGATGAAACTCTAAAGTCACTGTGTGAATGGCTACCTTGTATGGCGTAGACCAGGGGTCTCCAACTCCAGGCCTCGAGGGCTGATGTCCTGCAGGTTTTAGATGTGTCCTCGATCCAACACAGCTGATTTAAATGGCTAAACAACCTCCTCAACATGTCTTGAAGTTCTCCAGAGGCCTGCTAATGAACTAATCATTTGATTCAGGTGTGTTGACCCAGGGTGATATCTAAAACCTGCAGGACACCGGCCCTTGAGGCCTGGAGTTGGACACCCCTGGTGTACACTTTCCCTATTGTTGAATATAGTATTATTGTTATAATACAGAGAGGTGAGCCAGATATTGAGCAGAGAAAGCCACATTAAGTTTCCAGGGCTGAAAAACAGCTCTTTTAAAACGTGCAGCCAGATTTTAAACCCACTACAAGTGTCACGATTTAAACTTTTGTTCAGAACTTTTTTTCCGAGCATCAATATCATGGGATTTATCATCATTTTCAACAGCAGAACTGCACAGATTTCATGCCTGTGACGAAGAGTAACAGAAACAAACACTGCTTCCCTGGATGCGTTCTGTTTCCTGATGATTCACTGGAGAAAAGTGTTTTTTCAGTGTGGGAGAATTTCATATAGTATAACCTGTTTTGATGAGCCACCTATCCCACATAATAATATGACCCTTAAATATTTAGAAAATAAGAAAACAGATAAAACATCCAGGTAACCAGTGCTTGTTTTAGTTCAACATCCTAGAAGTTTAGTTGTGAAGTTTTGCTACTAAAACTATGATATATCGTATATTCCATCTTAATAAAGCCAGTGGCAACTCTCGCACGTCACATCACACTGCACATCCTCATTAGGAATCATGAAGGCCAAGTTCACAGTTTAAACAAAACATAAATAAATCACATTTAAAAAAGATGATTTTGATCACATGATATCGCAGGGTGGGGGATCCCGGGGTGACTGCCAGAGGTCAATGTGATTTGAAGAACCAATCAGAAGCCTTATTTCTACATATCAAAATTCATGAGGTGTTTATGGTTGGATGTAGGTGTTTAGAGGGTGGGATACAAAGCTGATCCACGTGAACACATGTCCTGGTGGACTGTGATTTATTAAGGAGTATTTGCCTGCATGTGTATCTACATATCTGACTTTTGTATGCTTTTAATCTGGATAGTAATGCACTCTTTTATAAATGAGACCCCAGGACTTGTCCTCTTTGTCACGTTTAGAAAGTTGTTAAGAACCATAGGGAATGTCTGATCAATCACACAGCCCCCCCCAATCATAATCTCACTTTTTTCCCCTCCCTGAAGACTCAAAAACTGGCCCTGTGTCTCCCTCTATGGGAAGAGACTTAGAATTGCAGACAGGTGAATCATCAGCCACGGCTGGATCAGAGTCTGAAGATTTTCATAGCAAGCAGACGCTAAAACAGTTGATATTGCCAGTGATTTCATTTCAGACAGGAAGCTCTGATCCCTAAAATGAGCTGCTGCAGTGTTTGGTTGGGATTGAGTCACAGACAACTTCTGAATGGTGGTGATTGTGAAGCACTGCCACACTGCTCAGTGCAGGCTGAATACATAACAAGCTGTGATCCTGCACTGAAAACCTCCTGATTACAGCTTCTTTTCAGTCCTGTGCATTTACTAGAAGTAGCTCAGAAGCAGTTCAAACAGGTTTGAAGATGAGACGGCACATCTCATCAGGGTCTATCCTGATATGGTAACAGGATGTTCAGTACCTGTCAACTCAGACGCACCTGTTCATTAAAAAGTTTCATTTCAATTAGGGTTTTTATAGAGAGTAGTGTGTAACCGACATAGCTTGGAAAAAACCCCCACCAGAGAGCACATAGAGACATAAAGAAACACAAGATTACGCATTTGAGAACAAGCATCGAGGTTATTCTGACCTCTGTGATGAGGAGGAGCACCGGCGCTGGTTAGAGTCCTGGATCGAGGCCTCTCGACCCTCAGCTTGACCACCCCGCCCAGCTGGGCCGACTCAGAGAGCGAAGGCAGCATCTCCCCACGGAGCACAGCCAGGTCGTGCTCCGAGAAGGACCGATCTCTTTTCAGAGGAATCGGGGAGCTCTCGGTCCTCCTCAGCTCCCCGTTATCCGGAGACTCCTCCTCCTGTGGTGGAAGGGTGGAGGGTGAGGAAAGATTCGGGGTGGGGAGGAAAAGTGAGGGACCAGGGAGATGAGCAGTAACAAAAGGAAGAAAGTAAAGAGAAGTCACCAAATGATAATGCTTTATCAGCTTTAATTCTGTCCCTCCATTTTCTCCTGGTTTTCACAGTTTAGGATGCATGTATCCTCAGCAGTGTTTTCCAGCTCTTCCTGGAGGATCCTGTGTGTTCCCAGGCCAGAATAGATCCAGTACCTTGCAAAACTAAGCCAACACCCCAGTGAAAAATATGTTAATTTCTGTTTTTAGGAAACTGAATTTGAGATGTACCTGGAAAACCCCAAGAAGGAATCATCTGACACGGAGGAACAGCAGATTCACTGCAAAAACCTTCAGACATTCAATTCAGTTATGAAGCTTTTAGTCTTCCTCAAAGCTTCTCAACCTAAGGGTCAGGACTCCATTAAGGGTCCAAACAATACACAGTCTGGGAAATTTTATAGACGCACCACAAGAACGGGTTATTAAATTAGCAGTGGTTTACTTCACCAGTACGTTAAGCTCAGACGGATATTGTATGGGAAGAGAATCGAACCCCCTCCTCAGTAACAATTCCACCTGAAATGACCTCCTGCTTTTCAGGAAACAAAGCCACGTTCTTGTTTTTTTAAAGCAGGATGATCCCCTTTCATTCTCCTGCATTTTATCAGTTCAGCGTGACATTTAGCTTTTGAGTGAAAATGGAGGAAGTGAAAATTAGTTTTTGCCTGTCAAACAGAAACTTAACACCACTATGCAGGCCTGTCTGGGAAATTTACCCCAGAGTGGGAAGAAATTTAAGCTGTGAAGAGAGCTGCACCCCTAAAGCTTGACAACAGGTTACTAAAAATATGAATATGATTTTTAAACATATTTAAGGAGATTCAATCACTTATTGTTGCTTTCTGAATCTGAGTATCAGTTACGGACCATAAGAGAGCCTCCCTGGATTGGGTCCAGTTTTTTGGGAGTAAATAAACATTTTGATATTAATGTATTAGCTGACACACCTTATATACACACACACTTGATAAATTAAGGCAAAAACCTACAATGCCAGAAGTCTATGGAACTCTTAAGGAGGGAAAGCTACTATTATTACAAAACATATTCTGACATTTGGTGCTTTGATTATGGTGTTGGAGAGTGTGCCTAAGATCAGCCGGGTGTTTTTGGTTGAGATCTCGTGTGTTTGTACCCTGTGGGTGTCAGTGGTCTCTTCCACTTCCATCAGGACAAAATATTTAATCACAGGATGACGGCATGTATTGATGTAATTGGATGGAAGTGTCATGTGGAAGTTTCTGCTCTCTGATTTCAAAGCCAAACCAGCATGATTTGACTTTGAAAAACCAATATCAGAGAAATCCCTTCTCTGAAATCTTTGAAATCCCTTCCTCTCTTGTACTTTATGAAAACAATGCTGCAAAAAATGCGTTTCTGAAAACATTTGAAGTGAGAAAGTTATCATGAAGCTTAGAGGTATTGCAAACTAGATCTCAACACTAATGGAGGAGCTCTAAACACAACTGCTTAAATAGACAGTAAATGGGATGTGTGGCGCTGGCAGACCGTGTGGATGCTTACTATCAAAATAACTCTGTGCTTACTTGCAGTGAGTCTTCCCTCTAAGGGCAGGGTTCTCAAACTGCAGTGAGGGGGCCAGTGGAGGCCCTCTGACTGCAGGATTTCTGGTCAGGTTCTACTCTTCTTTCCTTATTTAGCAATCACAGTGGACCTGACCTTTTTTAGCAATAACAAATACAGCTGGTGTCAGGTTTTGTCTTTTTTAAGAGATAGTGTTTCCCTTCTCAACTCCATCACTGTGTCTGCTCAGCTGTGATACTACTCTTCTACATCTGCTGCAGACAGTGCTGGGGCGCCCTCTGCTGGACACGCATCAATAAATCATTGCTGACTGTCAGATACCAAAGTTAATACCAAAAATATCTGTAATGGGACAATATCAGCCAATAATACTGGCATGGTAAATGGAGTGCTTCTTGTGTAGCGCTTTTCTTCGCTACCTGAGCACGCTATACAACATACCACATTCACCCATTCACACAAGCACTTTTTTCTGCCCTCAAGTGTTTTCTAGCCAACATTCACACTCCGATGGATGCATCAGAGAGTAACTTGGGGCTAATATCTTGCCCAAGGATACTTTGGCATGCAGACTCAAGCAGCCAGGGATTAAACTACCAACCTTCTGATTAGCAGATGCCCTGCACTACTGCCTAAGCTACAGCCAACTAGCCTTCCTTATAGATCATGCAGACTATAGAGCAGGGATTAACCTTTACTCTCATATTACTTGTCATTTAAAAAATATAGACAAAAAAACCCAAACCAAACAAAAAACTGTATGGAGCAACAAAACACATTTTCATAAATTAGCCTGACAACATTACAAACAGGCGTCAACAACTACAACATAAATAAATAACCCACTACAGACTATGGGTTATGATTATGACTATGATTATTTGCCATTTTAACTTTGAATTTTCACTACAGTAACATTATTGTTATTGTTGTTGCATCTAAGAAAATGTAGACGTAAAAATAAAAAAGAAATATTCATTTGTCAGAGCCACCGGGAGAAACTGGAGATGAGCAAAATAGCTGCAATAGCCCATCCTGCAGTTTTAGATTAAAATCCTATTTGGACAAAAAGTCACATTTCCAGGAATCCCAGAATCCCAGGCTAATGTTAATCCCATCCAAACGGACTCATTTTCCTGGTCAATTCAAACAGAGTAACATTGAAAACATCACCCCTGTGGAAATGTTTGCAGAACTTAAACTATAATCTACTTTAAATTAGTTTGGAACAGCTGAGATATTACAGTAAGTAGGTGCTGTTTGCAGTGCCTTACAGGATGGCCACAGAGGAGGTTTAACAAGTCTCTCAAGCATTTTAAACTGTCACAGATGTACTTGGTGCAAGGAAAGAAGCAGGAGAGAGATTACGACGTATACCCAATGCCACATTTCCTAACCAAAAACTTGCAGCACGTAGCAGTGGTAATAGAAACAAATGTGAAAGTGAGGTGAAAATGAAAGAAAGGACTGAGGAGGCAGATGGTAAACATGTCATTCCCTCTGGATTAAGCAGGAGTCAGTTTTGACCTGCAGCTATCTCCCCCCCTGCACCTGTGAGGATATTTTTTAAAGTGCTAAAGCGTAGGGGAGTTTTAATGTTTGATGTAACACAGCAAAAGCGAGAGGGGAGAAAGAAAGAATTTCCCAGGTTGCTGAGTCTTTGTGCAAAAGAGAAGGCGATTCTTGCCAGTCACCGTTTCATTTTCCTCCTCAGAGAGGAATCTTAACCCACTTAGATTGGGAAACAGAGCGTGTGCTGCTGTGAAAAACAACACTCAGCCCACAGAGAAGAAACTCCCAGAGTTTCCTTTCCTATTCCCCTTCAAGATCACAGAGTTCCTGCTCACCTCAGATATGTTCATCTCCTCCATCTCGGCCAGGGTCGGGGCCTTGAGCAGGATGCGAGGACGGGATGGTGGCCGGGGTCCGGGCTCCGACACGGACAGGTCGATGCATGAAGTGGATTTGACATTGCAGGGACACGTCTGAGCCAGACAGGGCAGAGAGCCAAATGCTGAGGGAAGAGAAACCAGAAAATCTCAGGTGTGCTGAGATCAGAAGGGAGTAACTCTCAGACACACCTTGTGTACCATTTTGGAGTTAGTGCACTCTAATGCCATCCAATGAAGCAGCTCTGCCTTATTCCATAAGTTTCAGGAAGGTTCTACTTTTAATTCAATTCAATTTTATTTATATAAACGCCAAATCACAACAATAGTCGCCTCAAGGCGCTTCGGGTTAGTGGCTCCTACATTTTAGTTTTGTTCATATTGTCAGAAAGGGTTAATACTCATAGGCAGTGATGGTGTACATGGCTGTGATACATTTTAAAGTGTTACTAATATTTTGCTCCTCGTGCTACATGTGGTGGGAAATTCCACATGTGTTGTGCATGTTTGCAATAACGTCCAACTACCTACACACAGGTAGTCCAACACGACCTACCAAGAACAGCAACCCCTCCTTCTGACGCTCCATGCCAAAGCCAACTCTGTTACATTTGGCTCCAAACCATTCGGGGTGAGGGCTCAGTGAAAAGCTCCAGAGCAAAAGCTTTGGCACGAAACTCATAACTTTGACAATCCACCTGTGCCAATTCTGAAATTGTTCTTCCTCCATTCAAAATACAAAAATAACAAAAAACCAACAAAACACAAAAACCCACCACTGGTAACAAACAACGACATGAGGAGCAAAATGAGACATGTTGTTCTGATGTAAAATTATGGCTCAATTTGCCGTAAACCACCTGCCACAAACCTCAGTGAATCATGTTAACTGTGATTAATTTAAATTTTAGCTCTACCCAAATTTATGCACACTGAAATTCCTAGAAATACACTATATGGACCTCACCTCTTAATCTTTAAATTCAGGTGTTTTCAGCCTCATTGCCACAGGTGCATAAGATCAAACACCTCACCTTGCAGTCTGCCTTTGACAAACATTTGTGAAAGAATGGGTGATTCCAAAGACTTCATTAAATTCAAGTGTGGTACTGTAATAGCACGTCACCCTTGCAACATATTTATTCCCTCCTAGATACTCCATAATCAGCTGTTAGTGGGATTACTGAGTGGAACCGTTTAGGAACCACAGAAACTCTAGCTATTAAGTGGCAGACCACATAAAGTTATAGCACAGGTTCGCCAAGCACTGAGACACACACAGTCCTTTAAAAATGTAATTAAAAAATAAATAAATAAAAACCACAAACCCTATGCTGACTTGATAACTGCAGAGTTCCAAACCTCCTATGGCATTAACATCAGCACAAAAGCTGTGCGCTGGGAGCTTCATGACACAGATTCTTATGTCCAAACAGCTCTGGTAGGTGTAATGCGTAGGTAGCATAGCACTTTGGTCCATTTAAGGTAAATATGCAATAAAGCAAGCTAAAAAAAAATTAACAGCATCAACACCTTTCTGTCATAAAACTGAGACTACAACAGTTGACTTTTTAAACACCAAAACAGCGTTTTTTTTTCCCCCGCAGAAGCAGACCATTAATAAATGGCTGAAAATATCCTGTAGGAGTTTGAGGCGACCAAAAAAAGGATAAAAATAACACAAACACTGGATTTTTGCAGGTGGCCAGTCAGTCCATGCTTCCTTAAACTTTTGAAGGTAGTATAAGTAAAGACTGAAGGAAAAAAATAATAAATGTGTGTGGATCAGCCAAAAGCTGCTGAATTCACTGGTTTGATGGTTTGGCTTTAGTTGTTGATTCCAAATTAATTAATAGTTAATAAATAATCTAAAACAACTCTAAAGTGTGCATTCAAATACCAGTAATTGGAAGTCCTCTAAAAGCACAAAGCAAGTGACTGACTTTAATTCTTAAAATGTCCCCCCCCCAACCACCACAACCCACAGACATATCAGCATATATGAGGCTTCCTAAAAAACTCCCTTTAGATACAAGTCAAGACATTTGAATCCTCTTTCTGAATAAAAGCATGCCAGTCCAGTTGACTGATTTCAGTCTCTGCAAGACAGCTTCCTTTATCAGCAGTCCGCACGCTAAAACACGCTGACCTTGATCTGAAAATAGCAGGTCAATATTTATGAAACGTGAGATGACCTTCATGTGTACTGCAGCTCTAAATAGAAAAGTATTGTTGTGACTCTCAGAGGCTACAGTACAGAATGTCCAGACTCACTATGATGTAATTATTTCATCAGTTTAATGCAACTGTATTCACCTCTGAAAGGGCAACTGCAAGCAGCTGCTGGCCAACTAGATCAACAAATACACGCTGTAGACAGGCTTAAATTTAAATATAATATCAATTATAATGAGAACATTATTGAGCACTTGCAAGGACTGATAAGAATGTGTATAACAATATAAATAAACTTTCATTACTTAATCTCTATACAAAGAATAGATTAGGCAGTAGTTTAATAAGTACTTTGTGAGTTGCACAAATCATCCAGTGCTTTATTCTGGCAAGTGCATCCAGTCAGAACAACAAAACACAGTATTCAACCACTTTATCAAAGAAGTACTTTGTAGGTCTTTGTATCCAGCGGCTTGCAGCTTGCATGGTACAGCTGGACTCTACACAAGTGACAGAGAAGCTGATGCTTGCTTGGTGCCTGGGTTTTAGGCCCATGGTGAAACTGCAGAGTGCAGACAGAACATCCAGGGAGTGACCCAACAATAGCAGCAGGTTGTTAAAGCCCTGCCCAAGGAGACTATGAATAGGGTTTTTTTGGGTTGTTTTTTTTTTTTAACTTAATGTTAAAGAACTTAATGATCACACTTTACAGGGTAAAAAAATATCTGTGTTCTATCTACACTGCTGGAATGACCCAGTCACAGGTGCCTTTTTTTATATCAAGTACCCGATGCCTAATAAAGTACCTGACTAACACTCCATGTACATTCTCTTCATGATATTTACATGCTTGTAAGCAGTGTACTCTTAGTAGTAGCCTCGGGGTCTAAAAAGTTAAACCATGTGTTTGTTTGTTGGGATGTGGATTGCAGAGTGGGAGGAGAGGTTTGTTTTTTTTAATTTTTTAATATTTTTTGGGCCTTTTGCCTTTATTAGACAGTGCAGTGGTGGAGCGTGAAAAATAAAGTGAAGAGAAAGAGTTGGGAAAGACACGCAGAAGGCCTTGGGTTGGTCTGGAACCCAGGCATTTTGGCAGGAGTGCCTTAAACCTGCATTCTTTCTAATGGCCAGCAGGGGGCAACTCTTGTGGCTGTAAAAAAGAACTAGAGAATATGCAGAAGTCCATGAGAAAAGGAAAAAAAAAAATGCTCACTTGATCTATAACCTCTTTCCTGTAAGCACTTTTGTGGTCAGTTTCTGATCTCAGTCACTACTTTTACGTCTTATTGATAACAACATGATTTCCCTCTTCAAATAACTGTAATTACTGTCTTTGTGACTATCAGTCTCTTACATCATTGTGGATGAATTTTGGCCCACTCTTCTTTACAGCATTGCTCATTGAGATTTTTATGCTTGCGGCCTTACCACCCTGAGCATACCTGAGCTTGGAAGCTAAGCAGGGTCGGGCCTGGTTAGTACTTGGATGGGAGACAACCTGGGAATACCAGGTGCTTACCGGTAGTGGCAGATGGCCGCCCCTCTCTGAGTCTGGTTCTGCCGGAGGTTTCTACCTGTTAAAAGGGAGTTTTTCCTTCCCACTATCGCCAAAGTGCTTGCTCATAGGGGGTCATATGATTGTTGGGTTTTTCTCTGTACGTATTATTGTAGGTTCTAAATTACAATATAAAGTGCCTTGAGGCGACTGTTGTGATTTGGTGCTGTATAAATAAAACTGAATTGAATTGAATTATGCACAGCTCTCTTAAGGTCCCACCACAGCATTTCAGTCAGGTTGAGGTTTGGACTTTGACTGGGTCACCGCAGCACTTTGATTCTTTTCTTTTAGGGTGGCTGCAAAACAAACCCAAATCATCATCCCTCCAAGTTGGTTTGAGGTGTTTGTGCTGATGGCGTGTGTTTGATTATTGCCAAACACCAAACTGAAAACTGAAAATAAAAGTTCATTTAATCACCCAGTTCTTGGTACCTGGTATCTCTTTTGGTCAAAAGCAAATGTTATGGTGAAATGTGCAATATGAAACCTGTCCAAACTCTCCTTTCCCAGCTTATCCAAACTGAGTGGAGGGATACCAAACAGCAGAAATTAGATTTACTTGTATAACATGCTTTAAGCCTGTGAACCAGGACTCTCAGGTCTCCTTTGGCACTTTGCATCTTAACAACAATCTCTAAATGCAAATCTATGCAGAGCTTTTGAACCTGCTTTTAATTAGTGGCATTCTTTGTTCTGTTTATTTTGTTTTATCTATCAACACTCCGGGTTCAAAGATTGTTCTCTTACGTCTCGAGCTGGGTGGAACTACCGGCCTGAGCTTCCTCTCCTGCTTGATCTCAGCCAGGACCCGGTCATGGAGAGACTGCTGCTGTGGGGGAGGAGGAGGGAGGCTGCGCTCTGAAACCTAAAGAAGAGAGACAATTTGGTCACATCCACATAAGTGAGAAATAAATATAAACATTTGATTATTCAGTACAGGTTATGTAGTCCATGTCCAGATGCCAAAACTCAAAAAAATGTCCAGAAATTTAAAAACTATGATACAACCACACAGAAGAAAACGCACACACGTCTATTATTAAATGACAAACATCCCAAATCACACAAAATTGGACAACATTGATTTAAACTATCAGGATTTTTCAACAGAAAAAGGTTTGGTTTTCTCCCAGTTTTCAGCATGAAGAGAAAGAAACGTGCATCTAAACCAGTTGGAGAGCCAATCAGCCTTGTTCACGTGCAGTAACTCCCCCCCCCAAAAAAACAAAAAACAAAACAGTGAACAGGAACAGGAGGCTGATGATATGCATTAAGTAATGTCATGGTTTTATCATTTGGGGTAAATGAGGTTACTCAGATCAGGACCTCTATGATTTTTTGCCAAAAAAGGGCAGCAAACTCAGCGTCAGAACTAGGGATGGGAATTGAGAGCCAGTTCCCCGTAGTTCAGTTCCTTGGAATTGTTAGTCTGCTTGTCTGTGGATCCTGTTAATCAGTTCCAGTTGCAGTTGTGATACGATCAGCTGATTTCAGTCATGTGTCGGAGGAGGAAAATAGTGGTGCATTCTGCAGTCTGTGGATATGGACTTCACTTTTATTTTTATTGCACAAAAAACATGAGAGCGCGTTGGTAAAGTGGAGACTCACATATGGCAAGCCAATAGTGCCACCATTTTTTTTAACGGCATTCTGACTTATTAAACTGCGATTTTTACATCATTTCTTCAACCAGACGGATAGCGTAAGTGGCGAATTATAGTACTATTGGCTTACTGTACTAACACAACTTCGGCTCTTTGCAACTACCTGCACAGACAGCATGCTAACGCTAAGCTAGCCAAGAACCCAGAATGCTGAGTAAATGCTGACCCCAGCCAAGCAGTCAGACCCTGAACTTCAACGGGTAACAGATGGATGAGCTGTTTCTACCTGTTCATGTTTCTAGAATAGAATCACTGTGGCGATCGCTGTAGTCTCTTTGTGCTCTTTTTCATCTTTAATTTATGCTGTTGGCTTTGCGTTCATACCTAAATACTAAGAGAAAGATCACATGTGTGTCCTCATTAGGAGAGGGATTTGTGGTGGTGTGTGGGGCTGTAGCCTCAGGTTTATATTGTGCTATTTCACTGCTTAGCAATGGTGGTGACTCTCAAAGCAGAGCCAGTGAAAACCCAATGAGAACTGATAAGGAATCAAATTAATAAGTGATATTGATCATGGAATTGGAATCGCTAAATCCTTCTTAATTCCCATCCCTAGTCAGAGGTTTTGGGTAATAGACTATTTCACTCGTGCATTTCAAGTGAAGAACTAATTCTGTATCTTGGAATTTAGTTTAATTTCAGTGTTTCTACACACATCGCTTATCGTCCACATACCTATATATACAGCTGGTTCTGCAAAAGAGCGAAGCTGTACAAAATAAAATCCTTTACAGTTTTCAAAATCTATGGTTTTGGTTGCACCTTACACCTTAAACATGATCCATAAACAGAAATAATTTCAGGACTTAAGTCATTTCTAAACCCTGGTTACAGCCCTGCTGACAGGCCACCAGGCTTGTAATACACTGGGGGAAACCCTGAACAAGCCACACAGTAGCCAAAGAAAAACCTCCTATTCTGGGCCATATGTCACATAAGGTCCTTTATAAATTCTTAACACATTCAATTTAAATTGAGACTTACATGTAGCATTTAATTATTTTTACTCCAGACTAAAAATTCTGCAGGAAAGAAAACTGTGGGGCTGTACTTCTGGCCAAAACTCTAATGTTAGCTGCTTACCATCAAACCAAAAATAGGAGACAGAAAAAAAAACCCTAAACCCACTTACTGGTTTAAGTGGAGGTCTTGATCTGATGAAATCCAGGATCAGTTCGTGGGCATTTCTCTTCACTCTAGTAGGAATGTCACCGTCCACCTGAATAAGCCAGGAAACAATGCAGCGCTTACTTCCTAAGACTAACTTTTGTCAAGACAGATAGAAGGCTAAGATGGGTAGGAGCAACTCTTTATTTCTGTATTAGAGTATTTTTTTGGCCACTTGGTCAGAGTACATTGCAACATGTTATAAACATCACGTATTCAAAGCAGATAAAACAGATTCAACACATCCAGCAGCATATTCTGGAATCCAAAAGCTGCCTATAAACTATAACAGAACATTAGAAATATCTGACTCTCTGACCACACTATACTCATTATAATGTATAGAAGTTAAATAGAAATTGTAATCACAATCACAGCGCATGCTGTAATCCGCTGGTATTTTCAAGAAAACTGCAGCTGCTGCCAAAACAACAGAAGGTTGAGAAAGGCCTTCATTAATATTTGCATTGTAAAGCTGAATTATGCATCTGCCTGTGGAGAAGGCCTCGAGATGACTCACTGCCACATGTATGCCTGCCATACAACATTTTCTTCCTGCAGCAAAGCCAATTTACAATACATGCAAGATGCAGTAAAGTGCCTGAAAAAGGTCTATTGTCCGATTCCTGTCTGCCCTGAGACGACTCCTGTCGAGTTTCCAGTGAAAACATTTCAGAGCTTTAAGTGCTTACTCTGTAAAAACAGCTCCGCTGATTTCAGCTTCTGTTCTTCGAGTGACAGCTGAACTACTTTCAGCGCTCGCAGCATTATCTAACTGACAGTTAGAAGTAATTTCATAGCTCAGATCTTTACATTTCACCAACTTTCATGTCTGAACTCTCACCATAACTTTGCGTAGCTGGAACTTGCGAGCTCGTATGTCCTGCATGAGCATCTCGAACGGCGTGAGGCTGAACTCGGTGGGCAGCGGGTTGAACGGCTGCTCCTGCACCTTCTTCAGCTTCACCCCCTGCCTGAGCTCCTTCATCAGCTGCACCCACAAACGGGCCTGGCATGAAGCAATACACAAACAACAACACCACTCATGTGCATGTGTCAGAGCAACAACGCTGCCTTCTACAGTCAACGACACTGCTGCATTGTCCTCCCTGTCACAGACTGAATTCTCCTCTCACCCAGTCTCTGTGTTTCAGAGTGTCCAGTTCAGCTGTAGATCTGTCTTCCAGAGATTCCTCCGATGAGATCTTCTTCAGCATCTGGGCAACAAAAACATTTTTTTGTAGACAGCAGCAGTCGTCCATGACGACTGATAGGTTTTATCTCTAAAACAATAAAAACATGGGAAAACATACCCGCATCCACCTATAGTAAGTAAAGCAGGTCTAAATTTGTAGATTTTGATTTGTTAATCGACTTCTGCAGACAGTTGGAGCAATAATTTTACTGTTCATCTTTGTTTTGCGGTGGGTTTAATACATTTGGATGCGTTCCTGGTCGTTTCTTCCATAACATAAACTACTGCAGAGATTCTGTTTATGTTACAAATTTAGAAAAGATGTAAAATGTTTATTAAATATGACACTGGACACAAATCCAGTTACCCAAAGCTGATTTACAGAAATTCATTTATGAAGGCCATGAAAACCAAACATTAATTGGTCCCAGTTCATCCAATACAATGATTTGCTGCTTCTTCCCCCCAAATTATTTGAATAACTTCCACTTATTCTTGAAGCATCCACAAATCAATTTGTCAGTGTTTTAAGTATTTACACTTCAGCTGCCGATGTGACATTTTACTCCTAATAAGTATACATGAAAGTGTCAGTTGAGGTATTTGTGATAGAGATGTTTTTGGCATTTTTCAGAATTTTTCAAAAAGAAAACCTATCAAGATGTAAGCAAGCCAAAAACTTGATAATATATCAAGTTGCGGAAACCAGAATTTAAGCATATTGCATTCGCTGGCTCTGAATAAAGTCTATATCCATTATTCTTCCCATATGTTCTTGATGGGACAGCTGTTACACTTCAGCCGTGATATTACAGTTACGTTAATGTGAGCGTGCCATTTCGGGTGAAATTGTAATAGTTGAAAAAAAAAAAAATGCTGAAATGTGCGAGTAGCAATCTGAACTGGAAACAAATATTTTTAGTTCAAAACGGCTAATTTGTGAATGCTAATCAATACACCATCACTAATGTTAGCTGCTAACAATACATATGAAGCCATTCATATCATTTTTGTTGCCCTGTCTGAGTAAATTATTCAGACAGTTGTCTTCTTCTTCTTCTTCATTTGGCGGCTCCCTTTAGGGGTCACCACATCTGCCTCCATCTTATTCTAGCATCTCTCACATCGTCCTCGGGCACACCAACCCTCCTGCCGGGAAGCTCCATTTTTAACACCCTTTTTTCAATATATCCACTATTGCTCTGTCCCTGTCTGGACAACCCTCCTTCCTTTTCACTCTTACTGCTATCCTTCCATCACAAGTCACCCCTGACACTCCACTGAATCCACCCTTCTTCTCCTCTTTTGTGCACTGCCCATTGCTTTGGAGGGTCGACCTCTGGTATTTAAACTCATCCAAACTTCACCATCTCTGCACCTCGCAACTTTCCATCAGTCTCCCTCTCGCTCACACACGCATGTATTCTGTCTTGCATCTACTGACTTACAGTCCTCCTCTCTCCAAGACTTCTTCTACCTGCACCCTACTCTCACTACAGATCACAATGTCATCTGGAAACATCTTAGTCCAAGGAGACTCCTGCCTGACTCCTGTCTCCTGCCTGTTTTTTTAAATTTCTTAACAGTGTGCTTTCATTAACAGTGTGCCATCATGAGTCAGAGGAAGGATCTCAGTGACATCAGAGACAGAGCAGGTAGAGGAGGTGATATATATGACTACAGTGTTGATTTAAACTCATTAATTTACATGCAGATAAATGGTTAAGTTACGAAGTTTTAAAGGTGGTAGCGGTTGGGTTGGAGGGCAAAATCAGGTGGAGATACAGCTGCTGAAACAGAAAGGCGCTAACTAACTACAACTCTGGACTGAAGGCTCTCTGCCGCATCTGGATCTTCATCTGCTAGAATGACACAGTGTCAGTCTACCATCTGCATGTACTCATGTAAACAGTTTCCTGCGCTGTGTTTCTGCTAAATATACATGCGTCGATCAACAATCATAAACACTGTAGTGACACGACGCAAGTCAGATTTAAGGTTGAGCAGCTGGAGGAAACTGTGGAGGTGGCTTCTTCAGTCATTTATCAGTCTCCAGTCTCCAGTCTGCAGGATGTAAACAGGAATGTTAATGGAGAAGGGCTGTAAAAATTTCAAATTCAGAGGGCACACACACACACTACACGGTGCACACCACTGATGCAGCAGCTATGGAAGTCACGAGTGTTTTTTATTCCTGTTTACACCTGTTTACAGGTGGCACACACCTGATGCTTTCACGGACAGCGGTTAAAGATGGAAATTTTTGTTTACATGCATGTTCTTATGTTTTACACTTGCAAAAAACCCGTAAGACTCCAGGTCAAAAAAATTCTTGTTGTAATATAAGTCATACTGATAATTGTTTACAGGGCAGCCTGAGATTGCATTAAGCTGCTGAGGTTTCATAAAGTCAATTCTTTATTGTTGATGTTTTTCTCATTTTTAACAGTCCAGTGTATCCTATAAATAAAAAAAAAAACACACAAAACAAAAAACGACAAGCCAACCAGCGTACCTCCTTTGCATCTCTGATCTTGACAAGGAAGGTCTGCAGCTCCAGGGTCTCAACAAACAGAGCCCTGCAGACGGCCTGGTAGTGCTCCGGAGCAAGACTTGGGTTTGCCAGCCGAGATGCACACAGCGCCATCACTTGGCGGTACGTGCACACCGGCCTGATCGCGCCCTCCCGGTCCTCCTCCTCCTCTGCCTCTTCCTCCTCTTCCTGTCCACTGTAGCCCTCATCTGTTGTAGCATTTCCGGCGGTGCTGTAGCCTCCTCCGCTTTGGTCCCCTGCCGCCATGCGTTCGATGAGGCGCTCCAACTGTGGACTGAGCTCGCGCTCCTCGGTGTCATCCAGCCCCCAGTCCAGGGCTCGGTAGATAGCCACACCGAGCAGCTGGACCAGCTGGAGGGATGAATGAGGAGGAACCACAACAAGGCAGTTAAGAGTATAATAACCAATAACCGTTTTACAGATCCAGATAAATATAATCTAATTCACATAAAAGACTCCCTGAGATTCCCCAAAGCATTCTTTGACCAGGTTGCTGTTGTAAAGCTGGGATGTCAAACATAAGGCCCAGAGGCCAGAATTGGCCCTGCAAAGACTCAATCCGGCCCACTGAATGGCTTTTAGAAAATGTGAAAAAGAGCATAAATTTTGGGCTTTTCACTGAATTTTTACAGGTTTTAAAGTTTTACAGTTTTTCCTGATAAAGACATCCCCCACAAGTATGTTATTCACACTATACAAAACTATTTATGTAATAAATAAACAATAAAATGACAGACAAGTTCCCTTTTCCACCATCTACTATAGAATTACTACTACTACTACTACTACTACTATTGTTATCATCATCATTATTTATTTGTTTTTTTTTACTGTGGGTCCACTGTAAAATTGTGATTTATAACTTGACCTGAAGGTCTCACTGTCCTAATACCTAAACTTAGACACAGTGATAAAGAAATGTGTCTGTCTGTCACTGACAGTAATAAAAAATTTTGATGATGTGTTCATTAGCACTTCATCTGCAGATCAGGCTGCTGACAGCCAGCTTTATGTGCCGTGTGCATCTTCTTTTATATTTTTATTCAAGTCTGCGGTCCTGCTGGAGAAAGGGAGTTTTTCCTTCCCACTGTCGCCAAATGCTTGGTCATAGCCAGTTGTCTGATTGTTAGGATTTCTTTTTAACACTGCGATTTGGCACTATAAAATAAAACTGATTTGAATTGAATCTACCATTTTTTCCAGCAACAGCAACTCTGACCCCAAGGACAAGGGACAAAAAAGTACTACATATCTTTGAAAAACCTGACAATAGCTTATGTCTAGAGTTTCTTTCTCACCTGGCACTCTGTAGCAGTAGGAAGAGGAGGGCCATCAGTGTCATCTAAAGAGACAAAAACAAAAAGACAAAACCAATAAAACCAATCTGCAACTTACAAAATGTTACTTTTCAGAAGGTTATGATTTAGCAGCGTTTTACATCTGCCCTTTTCCCATCTCTAAAGAACAGAGAAAAAAAATAATATTGATTTATACACTTTAACCATCTAAAAACATTTTCATTTCCAATCAGTTATATCTTGTGGGATGAGCCAATTCGATTTTTAAAAAAAAGGATGCTAGAAAATTATATAAAGTAAATCCTTTTCTTGTTTATTAAAACATTGTACAAACTAAATAAAAAAATACCACCTCATATACCACCTAAAGGTAAAACAAACCAGTCTCCACTGTCCTTTTAAAAACACGAGAAGTTGATTTTCTCAACCAGTAAATCCACATTAAGGCGTTCGGTCCTAATTCTCCTCTGCGTCGTGGGTTTGGATCATTTGTTGATTTGATTTCATGCTATTACAAATCCCCCCCAACTCTCTTCTGGCCTGCTGTCCTATTTTTGAGCTCTAATGACTGAGCTTCACTTTTGAAACTTTAATCCATACTAAGATTTGTTCTGAGCAGTTTGCATCTCCCGTTTTAATACACCCCTCAAGTTTTTCCCCTCTGCCGATGTAGCCTCGTTAAAATGTCCCAAAGCACAGATTTTATCATTTAAATTAGTTTTTACATACATGTGAGTATTCTGGAACATCCTTCAGGCAGGAAAAAGATGATAAAACCAGTCTCACTTATGATTTGTAATTTTCAAGTTTTCCCTTTCCAGTATAAATATTTAAAAGCACTCTCTGCTGTACGATTAGGAAGATGGATAGGACTCCTTTCTGCAGCAGCCGTTTTTCACCCCGTTTCACTTCCACCTAATGCTCGTCACTTGTCATATAAAACACCAGAGACATGGTTAATGGGCACATGAAGCAATTTACACCTGTCTCTGCTTCCCTTTGCTCAAACTACAACGTCACAAAGATTGATTACAAAAAAAGCACAACTTTAAGGTCCAGCTGTTGTTATTCTCAGACTACATAAAGGTGGAGAACCCTGAGAAAATATCTGTTCACTATAAAGGCTTAAAAAAATAAAATAAAAAAAAAGTGAAAGAAAATGTTAAGAAATGTCCACTTTCCGCTGAAGAGCTGCTGTTAACTGCTGTCTTTATCAAGGAGTCCAGCAAAATTAATGATTCTGAAATCTGGAAATACAAAAATTAAGACATATCAATGAAATCTGACTTCCACTAGAGCTTGATTTTTAAAAAATTTTTTTTTACCGATCTAATTATCTTTATTTACAGAAAATACATAAAGCCTACTCACCAAGTGCTTCACACAAGGGAACAAGTACAGCAGAAATATTCCCATGTGCGTTTATCAAGTTTTTCAAAGTTTAGTGATGGTTTCAAACAAGATGGGAAATACAGCAGCAGAGTAGTTTGCATGATGAGCTGCATAAAAGATGGGATGGCTTTATTGCTTTTCCTTTGATAAAGGATGGTGAAGCATCTCCTTTGCTGAAGGAGACAATAAAGGAAGCATTGAAGCACCTTTCTTTAGTATTTAGAGACACAAATTCAGTTAAGCGCTTTCCTAAGCAGGGTCAGTTTGACTGAGAGTACTGTAGCGTCACATTTCTGACAAAGAAACACAAAAAACACTGAACTGCGGCGTTTATCACCTCGAAGCAGGACTCAGTGAAATGTACTTAGCTAAGGCTGATTCTATGGGAATCCTAATAGAACAAAAACACTAACCAACCCTGAAAGCAACAATGGTTTACCCCAAGAGCTTTTTAAGCAGGTGACTGGACTTCCCTAACATTATTTGCACCTCCGCCCTGCTGAGGAGGACACCACGAAGAGTCGAGTCTGCTAAAATTATATAATAGTCGAGCACATTAGTAATTTTTGCAAACCACAGACAAAGAAGACTTTGAGTTTGTAACACAAGATAATTGAAAGTTGCGAACACTTCCAAATACGCTTTTGTTTCCATACAAGTACGATGGCAAGAAACATGAAAGTTTTTTGTTTTTTTTTAGCTTCCAGCGCCAATGATTCCTGAACCAATAAGGACAGAGTATAAGAGGGACCACTCAGGTTGGGCAGTTTGGAGACAAAGCTGAGAATGTTTGGACATGTGCAGAGGAGGGTGCTGAAGATGGAGCTGCCAGGCAGGAGAAAAAGAGGAAGGCCACAGAGGAGGTTCATGGATGTAGTGAAGGAGGACATGCAGAGGGTTGGTGTGACAGAGGTGGACGCTAGAGATAAGGTGAGATGGAGGCAAATGAGCCACTGTGGTAAATTCTCAAGGGAGCAGATGAAAGATGATGACGCTGGTAATGAAACCCGCAGTTCCCATTATACAAATGGATTCAGTTATTAGACTACTTTCCAGGGAGCTTGTCTTTATTTATCTCAGATCGAGGAATAAATTACACTGGTTTTCTTTAAACTGTGAGTGAGGGCATGTTATACCTGAAGATTTTTTGTTAAAGAGAAAAATGAGGTTAA
This sequence comes from Tylochromis polylepis, assembly GCA_015107715.1. Taxonomy (NCBI): domain Eukaryota; kingdom Metazoa; phylum Chordata; class Actinopteri; order Cichliformes; family Cichlidae; genus Tylochromis; species Tylochromis polylepis. The sequence continues at coordinate 31,117 of VVHJ01064274.1, forward strand.
ATTTCACAAAAAAATTTTGAAAGAAGAATGTTTATGAGCCTAAATGTCGGAGGAAGTGACTTGTATGTTTTCTTTATTTCAAAAGTCTTTTGATTGCTTGTTTTAGTTCAAACATGTAAATAAAAGTAAAATAAAAATAAGCAATAAAAGTGCATTGTAAACAGGTAAAGTAGGAAAAGGATGGTGAATTGCCACCAAAAGCACGATATCACTCAATGTGCATGCTTGAACTTTATCTAAAAGAAATATTCTGCAATCGGTACTTCATTATCAGATTTAAAACCTCTGTAGGCCTGGTTCACGCTAAGGACTACGGAGGGTATTAAAAAATAAATTTAGTAGTAAGTAAAGAAAGAAATTTAGTTATAAGAATCTTTGACTACATTTTTTGACAATTTGATGATTAAAAGAAGTAATACAAGGTTTATATTTAGATTTTTACATTAGCTCTTGCCATTGCTTAACCTAATGGGTTGAAAGGAGCACACTGCAGTAGTGCTCACAACAGTTTTTGTTGTTTCTGGTTTAAACAAGCCCTGCTTTCTTCCCAGTGAATGTTTTAGGAAATCATGTTTCAAGTCAAGGTTGGAAGTTATTATTTTGTTATAAAATACTAAAACCAACTTTTCAGCTTTTTATTTTAATGAGGAAATGTGGCTGGTTAGCAGGACGCGTCGTGCCATTTCCTTTCAGGGATGTTTTTGCAGTATTGGTGTGGATGTGTTGGAGGGGGGAGTCAGCATGCCACAGCATCCTCTGATGTCAAGAACAAAGAGCCCTGAGAGCATGATGTGAACCTCAGACAAACAGAGAGTTTCTCTGTTCCTTTGAGCGGACATAGATGCTGCTTCCATTTGGCAACAAAAGAAACTCTCCATTGTGATGCACACCCACACCACCACCACCGCCTACCCGCAGGGGCGAGACGATAACACGAAGCCCAGTAAACCTGTCAGACAGGTTTGCATAATACTTGACCGGGGTCACAAAGTGTAACCAATGATACCTCCATCTGTTTCCCACAGTTACGACCCAATAAACACAAAAGGGGAGATAATTGTGCATTGAAATCACTTCCAAGAGCCCTCCAGCTTAGATTCAGGGAAACGCAATAACCCAGTTAGCCATATGCATATAGAAGAGACGGGACATTACAAATTCTTGGCTTTGGGGCTTGGAAGCTCTGCAAGCATCAGCTTTAACCATAACAATAACCCGTTTCCTCCCATGTTTACCTGAGCGGCTTTAGCTACAAGTTCACTTTATTATTAATGGCCACATCATGACAGCTGAAACTCAGACCATCAGTCTTCAGCAATGCTACTGGATCTGTAAGCTTATTTAAACGCTTGTGGTCAAGAAAAAATAAACTTTGATTCACACGCACGCACACACACACACTCTGATGGATGCATCAGGGGATGCTGGGGATTTTTCTTGCCCAAGGATACTTTGGCACTGGTAAAGTATCTTTTGTAGACCATCTCGACCACCTGAGCCACAGCCTCAAAACAAGTACATGACTGGTACATATATGCCCACTGTTAATGATTTAACAACAATACTCCAGTTTACCAGGGTTTGTTACTGAAAGCACATGAAATCAATAATTAGATGTTAGACAGACGGATACATACACACAACATCCTAGTCATTTTCCAGTTAACCAATACAACTATTAGATCATGTTATTGTGGTGTCTAACTGCCATAAGGTGAACCCACAGTGCTCCTTCTCATTAGCTGTAAGTCACACATGGTCTCATAGCTAATGATGGAAAATATTTCCTACAAAAGACAAAAAAGAAAAAAAAAAGGCCTGATACCCACACTCCCAGTCACATACAAACAGAGAGACACACACACACACACACACACACACACACACACACACACACACACACACACACACAC
>VVHJ01064275.1:2883-19791 GCA_015107715.1 Tylochromis polylepis
GTATGAATTCCTGTTAAAGCATACAGAGGTTTCAAATGGACAAAAAAAATGTCATCAAGCAGTTACTGACCACAAAATGCAAAAGAGACACATAAAACTGGCTGATATGCACATAATTATATCTTAATCCAGTGGTTCTTGAGCTGTGGGGCAGGCCCCAATGTTGCTGTGCATATGACCAGGTGAAAAATATGAACTGAAACCAAGATAAATGAATCAGACTTCTTTTTTTTTTTAAGGGAAAATAAAGAAAGCGTATCTTGCTGAGGCCATTACACCGCCCTTAAGTAAAATTGAACATGGACCTTTTTTATTGTTATGTTTTGATAAAAACTGTGGGCTCTGTAGCATGAACTGTTTTTAGCTTATAAAGTAATACCATACCAGAAATGTTTGGGAACCACTATGTTATTCTAAGTGATTGGTTAATATTTGCTTCTCAATCTGAGATATGTCAGGGAGAAAAGACAGTGCAGACAGTAAAGGTCACTGGGTTGGGCTTTAATAACGGCTGTACAATGGTAAAAGGTCAACAATATACTGCATTAAGAAACTCTCTTACCAAAAGAATAATGCATAATTCTGTGAGTTCCTCTTTGACAACCACAGATACCTCAGTGGTGATTAGTTCATGACATCAAAGTCAGTCATTCAGAAAACCACCTTAAGAGTGCAGCGTAACAAGGAGGACACATCACCTCTGCATTTTGTCAGCAAACTCCCAGGTGTAGCATAAAATGGTGACTATGCTGGAGTAGAAGGTCCCTAAGCAGAGATGCGTGAACCAAGTGAGAGTTAAAGCTGCAAATTATGACTCTGACGCATCTGTTTTATTTAAAAGCAGCTGATGTGGGGAGCAAAATTTCCGACGTGGGAGGCGTGACTCCTGAAAACAGTAAAATGAAGCAGAGTTGTCGTCCCGTTTCTCAGATCGTCTGCCTGAGGGAACGGGCTTCTGCGGATTCTGATGTGGGCGGGAGGCTGTTGTCAACACCATCGAGGCTTTTGCGGCACACAGGGCAAGTGTCGTGCTTTGAGAGTAGAAAAACTCTTGTTAATCAGTAGGAACTATGTGACACAACACTCTTCATAGCATGCTACAACCTGAGAAATCGTTTATTTTTATTACCAGACCTTTAAACCCCTCAAACCCACTGACTGCAGCCTTACCAGCTCCAGCCACGGCACTATACATTCACTGTGGAAGTAATGAAGGCAGGGAAGCTTCCTTACAGTTTCCCCTAATGAATACTCCTCCCTGCAAACCGGACACTCCAGTCTGCAATCTAAGAGAGAAGAAATGGAAGAAAAAAGTATGAATGAGTATGTGAAAGAAGACAACACAAAAAAATCCAGTTATTAGACAGGTCTGTGGACTATTGCAGTGTAACAAGGTAATACAGACTATATGCCTAATATGATTTATAACATAGTTCTGAATAAAGAATATTAAGTGGTCTCTTTTTCCAACAAAGATGAAAAAAGGAAAGATTAGTGGAAAGGATAATGGGCAGTATAAAGAAGATAAAAGTAGGGAGAGGAACACAAGAGGTAGAAGAGAAATATGATGAGGGAAGGAAAGATGGAAGGAGATAAATAATACAGGAGAAGGAAAGTAAAGCTACAAGGACATAAATAAGGAAAAGTAAAATAACCGCAATGGACAGGGAGTAAGCAGAGTAAGAGAAAAGAAAATGTAGAGGAAGGAAAGAAAACGGGGAAATAAGAAGGAAGAGGAGCTAGATATAAATTACAGAAAGACAGCAGGCAAAAAGGGAAAATAGCAAGAGGAAAGGAAAGATAAGAAGAGGGAGGAAAATATAGGAGAGGGAAATTACATATAGGACGATGGTGATAAGAGGAAGAGGAAAGGAAACGTAGGAACAGTGAAAGAATAAATAAATGCTATGAGGAGGCAAGGAACAACCAACGTGAGAAAAACAAAGATAAGAAGAAAAGACAGCACAAGGAAACCTATGACCAGACAGGTAAAAATCAGACAGGTAAAATAATTACTGGTAGGAGAATTACAAGAAAGACACAACAAAGAAATTTAAGTCTTCATCTTCCAACTGCTCTCATTACGGGTCACCACAGAGGGTCATCTGCCTCCATTTCACCCTATCCTTAGCACCCTCTTCTGTTACACCAACCCTCTGCATGTCCTCCTTCACTGCATCCATGAATCTTCTCTGTGGTCTTCTTCTTTTCCTCCTGCATAGCAACTCCATCTTAAGCATCCTTTTTCCAATTATATCCACTATCCTAACCTGAGCTGTTCCTCTGATGTACTCATTTCTAATCCGGCCCATGCTGGTCACTCCTAACAAAAATCTAAGCATCTTCCACTCTGAGACATCCAGCTCTGCCTCCTGTGTTTTTTATCAGTGCCACCATCTCCAAACCATATATCACAGCAGGTCTCACAACCTGCCCTTTCACTCTTGCTGCTATCCTTCTGTCACAAATCACCCCTGACACTTGTCCCACCTGCTTCCTTCTACCGACTTTCATTTTTCTTCTCTCCAGAGTATACCTCCACCTGCTCCCTGGTCTCACTACTCTCACATTGTCGTCTGTGAGCATCAAAGTCCATAGGGACTCCTTCCTGGCCTCATCTGTCAGCCTGTTCATCACCACTGCAAACAAGAAGAGGCTCAGTGATGCTCCCTGATGTAGTCCCACCCCCACCTTGAATCCATCTGTCACTCCTACTGAAAACCTCACTACTGTCTAGCTGTCCTCATAAATATCCTGCACCACCCTCATGTACATCTCTGCCACTCCTGATTTCCTCATGCAGTACCACATTTCCTCTATTGGTATCTTATCATACACTTTATCTACATCCACATAGACCTTCTCTGTATTTCCCAATAAACACTCTCAAAGCAAATATCACATGTGCAGTGCTCCTCCTCAGCATGAACCCATACTGCTGCTCACTGATCAACAGCTTTCTTCTTAACCTAACTTCAACAACTCTTCCCTGTATCTTCATAATATGTTTCATCAGCTTTATCACTCTGTAGTTACTACTTCTCCATCCCATCACTTTTTCTTTAAAGATCACTTAGTAGTACACTTCTTACACATTCCTCCAGCATTCTCTCATTCTCCAAAACTGTGTTAAACAATCTGGTTAAAAAGTCCACTGCCCTCTCTCCTAGACATCGCCATTCCTTCACAGGTATGTAATCTGGACAAACCTCCATTTTAATCTTCTCATTTTTTCCTCATTTTCTTCATTCATCAGCTCTTCAAAGTACTCCTTTCATCTTTGAATATATTCATTAGTACATCACCCTAACCTGCTGCACATCCTTTCCAGCTTGAGAAAAGGATGTCCTTCTCTCCTTCCTTAGTGTCCTGCCTCATATACAACTCACTGTAAGCTTTTTCTCTTTGCATTTTCCACTTCTCTTTGTCGTATGTCGAGCCTCCCAGTACTCCTTTCATAATCTCCCTGACTATCCCACCTTTTCTTCAAATACTGCACTTTACTTCCTCATTCATTCTACCACCAAGTCTTCTAGTCTACTTTCCTCTGTCTAGAGCAGGGATATCAAACGCAATATACATCATGGGCCACATACAGCCCAGTTTGAGCTTAAGTGAACCAGACCAGTGAAACTAAATGATGAAAAGTTCTGGTAGTTTAAAATATAAAGTTTTGGTTAATTTACAGAAAAAAGTCAGACATTTCTATAGAAGGTAAAAAAAAAGTTTGTTTTTCCACTGCGATTTAACTGTTTATCCGTTACTTAATTACTTTGGTGTAGTATGGGGAGGTCTTTATAATTAGAAAAGGTGTAAAACTTATAAAAATACAGTTAAACATTCAAAATTACTCCTGCATGCCTTCACATTTTCCAGAGTCGTCCAGTGGGCTGGACCTCTATGGCAGATTTGTCTTGCCTGGCCCAATTCTGGTCCCCAGGCTTCATGTTTGACACATCTCGTCTAAAGGATACGCTTTCTTGGCGGGCTCCCTCACCACTTCAGCTGTACTTTCCCTGTCATCTAGTAACTCTTCCCTACCACCCAGGGCCTGTCTCAACTCAACTCTGTGCAACATTCTTCCTTTCTTCAACTTGAACCATTTAATCCTCAGAACAAGGAAAGTAAGGAAGTAATTACGGGGTAAGGAAAGAGGAGGAAGGGCAGAAAATATCAAAAGTAAAAGAAATGCAGAAGGACTGTATGTGTATCTTATGCAAACTCCAATGTCATGTGTCAAAATTTTTAAAAAGCTACTGAGCTATACTGGAGAGATCATGTGATCCGGTGTACATGTGCCATACTGGAATTCCCACCTGTCTGTTCTTGAGAGATGCAAACGGTTGGCAGGGATGAGATCATCTTCTTTTCTGCTGGGGGTGGACCTGTGTTCTCCAACTGTCCTAATAACTGTGTGAGTAGGAAGAGAAATGAGTAGTACAACTACAAATAGGTGAAGAGATGAACGGGGAATTGTGTGCAAACGATTTTATGAGCGTGTTTCAATAAAAGAAAGCAATGCTCCAAGTAATGATGCTGGCACAGTGCTTCATAGACCCTAGCTCTGGTGTCACTGACCTCTGTGATGACAGAGTCAAGACCACTTTGACCCCACGCATAATCTCCAGGGTTTGAGTACAACTGAAGCATGCTGGATCTGAGAAACGAACCAAAAGGGAGAGCAGAACAAAACAAGAGGGCATGTGAGAGAGGGGGCAGTTGTCACACAACATTAGATTAATTCAAGAGCAAGTGATGTGAAATCTAAAATTAAAACCGTTTACAGTGCAGCTGGTGCAGCGCCGGGGTTTCCGTTGTTGGCAAACAGGCCAGCCAAGAACTGCTGCACCATCCTTAAATGAGCAGAAACGGACAGCTTTAGAGTGCTTAAACCGGGCTTTACTGTATTTTTACAGCTTCACATCATACAGTCACTTTATTTTAGTTGGAATTAGCAAAGTCAACAGCTTTATACATCAACTGATGTATAAAGCTGTTCTCTATAGTACATGTCATCCAGCATACATTTAGTTTGATACTGAACTGTTTTTGACTGTGTGCATGTGTAAAAAGGAAGGATAACGATTAAAAGCATAGACTGTATATAAAGGATGAATGTTTCAAGCTGTAAAAAGTTTTCAGAAAGTACTTTTCTGATGAGTTTATGGTCTCATTTGCTAGTTTCATAGCTTACTGAATACAAAGTGATGTTTTTTATCAACCCAATACCACTCAAAAGTGAGGACAAAAAGCAAGGTATGCTTTAGGGTGTGCCTTCTGTGTGATTGGCAAGTCACTACTCAGTGAGTGGGGAGTGTCCCGTGGGTTCTCAGTAAGATCCACCCTTTGCTCATGCTGTCCAAGGGGCTGAATAATGAAGTCAGTGTGAAAACACCAAAAACTGAAATTCCTCTAATGACTTGACTCCAAAATCAAGTCAGTCCCTACAGACTTCCATATTTAAATTTCAAACTTTACAGCACTGAAAAGAATGCTTACAGCCTGATACAGAAACTGGTTTTGGCCTCTGTGGATAGTGTTGCCCTTCATAATAGTATTTTATTAGTATGCAGCACATGCAGAAAGTGTCACGGCCAGCGGGAGCTGACTGTGTGAGAGTGAATAGTGGACCCAAATGCAGACAAAAAAGCCTCAATAAAAGCGAGCCTTTTATTGAGGTTGATAACATGAACACAAAAACAAGGTAAAGTGAACAGGGACGAAAACTAAACTAGAACCTAAACTGGAAGAAACTAAACTATGACACCTGTGACGAAAGACATGAACATGATTTAGAGCAGGAGCATGCGAGAAACTATGGGAAAACACATGAACATGAAACATGAGCATGACCTGAACTGACTCATGTAGTACCCGATCATTTGACATGACATGAAGGGAGGAAAACAGACAACTGAATGAAAACACACAGACTAAATACACACAGGAGGTGATCAGGGGAAGTGGAAACACATGGGGAAACAGCCGACACAAATGAACATAACAACGTCACAGGGGAAGAGTAAAACTAAACACATTGAACAAAGAAACACAAGGCTTTCAAAATAAAACAGGAAACATGGAGAGACGTACACATGATAACACAGGCTTGACAACATGAAACACGCAGACAAGAAATACATGACAACTAACACAGAAGGCCTGGGTGAAACATAACCTACACTAAAACTTGAGGCAAAGTAATAATAATCCTAGAATTTAACATCATCTTCAAAATACCACAAAACAGATTGAAAATGCTGGGTCACAGACCCAGCCCCTGACAGAAAGCTACTATCAGCTGCTCCTTTGTCACAAGAGGTCACCACAGTGGTTAGCTCTTGATGTTTGAGAGATTTGTTTCTCGAGCTGTAATTGAACCACCAGCCTTTCACTTGCCAAGAAAAATGTAAACCATTACACTATGCACTAATTAGTGGGACATATCTGTAGCGTCGGGCGATAAGCACTTCACCCTCTCGTCTAAACGTGGTCACTTCTGGCTGCACAAAACTGGGAATGGATCAAAATGCAGAGACCAAAATCACAGCGGTTAAATCTCTTTCATTTAGGAGTCAGTGTTTATTGCTGGAAATATCAAATCATTACTGGGGCATCCTTACATGTGGAAACTTCAGAAATATAAGAAATTAAAATATTACCCTTGAATTGGAAGGTAAAAGTCAGTATATTTTCACAAATTTGAACCTGTAATGAGGTTGTTCACCTGTCGAAACATAATTTTTCTGATTATGCGTTTAGAAAAAATGTAGCTTTAAACTGGCAGTATATGCATGATATTATGGTCTTGTTATTGTTCTTGGTTTTCATTTCTCTTTAGCTTTTGTTTCTGTATCGATAACACAGTACTCTGGCTGTGATGTTTCTGTATACCATGTTCACACACCCTTCAACTGCAGGCCTTTGTTCGAAGGTTCTAGACGGCGTCTCTTGCTCCGGGTTGGAAGGAGACTCTGGTTCTGTGGCCTCAGCAGGGCCTGGTGATGCTGGAAGAAGACGGCTCTGACCAGCAGATCCCTGCTCACCGTCATCAGGGTCAGACTCGGAGGAGGGTGGATGCGACAGCAGAGCAGAGCGCTCCATAAACAGCAGCTGCCATAACTTGGCGAGAGACCAGAGAAGCAATGTGTCAAACAAAGCTTTAGAGAAAGAGGATTGTTCCTATTAAAATGCCATTTGTTAGGACGTACTTCTGAGAGCAGTGAGTTTGAATCGTCACTGGGAACAGATGCTCTGCTGGTCTGCAGGAGACTAGACAATAAAGAAAATCTGTCAGTGGTGTTAAATGGAAAACTCATACATGCTTCACTTGTTATCATTCTTTAACGACTATATTTAAAATGCTTTCACATGTTCCTTTTTTTTTTTTAAAAATCAGAGAAAGTCATACCTGGAGTCTTCTGTTACTTCCTCAATGAAGCCAGAGTCACATGTGGGGCATACGAAATCCTCAAAGAGAGAAAAAAAATAAGCTTTTTTATAATAAGCTCATTTTCTGTCACTGCCATTTCATTTTATAAGTGCAGGCATTAATCTGCTAATCCTCTGGCAAGCCTGTCCGCAAAAGTTTAGAGCCTGGCTGCAAGGATCGGGCTGAAGTTGAACACAAATTTTTGGCACACAACCAATGTCCTGGTTTTTATTCCAGAGGTGATCTGTGCAGGCCAGTCAAGTTTCCTCTCACTTCACTGTAGTGTAGACAGTGTCAGTCTCAAGTCTCAATACAGCCACAAAGATGGGCTTTCAATATGCTCTACCATCCAGGATCAGACATAGTGTGGTCATATGTTGTGCATATTCACCGTCTCTGTTGTTTAAGATGCCACAGCTGCAGCATTGTGATTGACTTTTCAGTGTTTATAACTTATTTATTTTATAACTTTTTATAAAGCTTATAACTTTGATTTTCCTTAGTCTGAATGTCAAAGTATCCTTGGGCAAGATATTGAACCCGGATGCATTCATTGGAGTGCAAGTGTGTATGTGAATATTAGGCAAAAAGAGCTTAGGCATAGAAAAGGGTGCTTGTATGAATGTGTGTGTGAATGGATGAGCCTAGTTTGTAGTAAGAGCTCAAACTGAGCACAAAAGGTTGTGTAAGTACAGCCCATTATACCGATTTCAACAGATATATACAATAACATCCAATTATTTAGACGTTGATTTAACAAATAAATCATTACTTTAGTGACACCCTCAAACCAAAAGGAATAACAGCAGAAATTCTGGCGTATTCCTAAAATCCTGCTAACGTGCGTTTTTGTTCTGCGTCACATTGATACCAGTGCGTAATTACGCCACGAAAAGTGTAAGCTGCGCAACAAATGCGCTCCACTGTGCGCTCTCTGTTTTACTTCCAAGAGATACTGACTTAAAGTAAAATAAGTTCAACCTTTCAGACCCCACATCGAGCTGAATGTGTGTCATTAAACAGCAATGGAGAACTATTTTTTAAATCTTGGTGGTAAACACCCACACGCCCTTCTGACGTCTCTCACACACAGCTGACAGGAGACAACTAGACACAAAGTGGCCAACAGTGGTGCTTCTAAATATGGCAACGTGAGTCGCCGCATTTTACTCCCACACCCGCTCTAATAAGACTTCAGTACACGCTGTGTGCACACGAACAGCCAAAGACTGGCCGCCATAGCCCCATGTGTGCTTTAAGGGTCCCAATTATTATAGGTTTTGGAGATAATAGTTACTAATCAATCAGTTAAATCGGTTTGAAGAATCGGTTAATATTAATTCCACACCCTCCGGGGATGGAGAAATCATGGGTGATGCTCAGGCCAGCACGTGTGGAACAAAAACACTCTCCAAAGAAACTCACCGGGAGTTTGGGGTTTGTTTCACATTTACAGCAGTGACAGAAAAACCGGACTTGTGGCGTATCCCCAGCCTCCGCCATCTTCACGGTGAAGCGCAGTCCCTGACGTAGCTGTGGCTGCCCATAAAAGTCTCAGACGGCTGTCAGACGGATCAGAGCGGTCCAGGAGGGTGTTGATGTGTCCCAAAACCAAACTAAGACCTTTTTGAGAGGATAGTCTTCACACTTACGTTTTGATAAGCAAAACGTAAAAAGGGGCTCTCTGGACTGGTTACGCCAATAATAAAAGTGTTTAGAAAAATATTTAACTGGCGGACTCGATCTTCCTCTGGTGGCAGCCGCAAAGATCAAGTTGCAGCCACCCGAGCTTAAATTTAAGCAACAAGTTTCAAGCATGACACCAAGGATGTAGTTTCCTTTCAGTATGTTGGGTGTCGCCAGAGACGCCTCTCTCTTAATAAACACAATTTTTGGTGTAAAACAAGTGTCTCACTCATTTTAATTCGTGGATCACATACCGCGCGACTTGAAACAGTAACAACTATGGTAACAAGTATGGTCAGAAATATTTGGATTTACTGAACCACCATTTTACAGAACAGATTGTTACCAAGCTTAGAGACTATTAAAAATGGCACATTTTTAAAAGTATGCTTCAACTGTTCAGCTGCTAGTTAAGGCATATCTCTAATCAGCCAATCACATGGCAGCAACTCGGTGCATTTAGGCATGTAGACATATTCAATATGTCCTGCTGAAGCTCAAACTGAACATCAGAATGGAGAAAAAAGGGAATTTAAGTGAACTTGAATGTGGCATGACTGTTACCGCCACACTGGCTGGTCTGAGTATTTCTGAAATTTTCCCACACAACTGTCTCTAGAGTTTACAGATAATGGTCTGAAAAAGAGAGAACGTCCAGTGAGCGGCAGTTCTCTGGGTTGTTGACGTCAGAGGCCAGAGGAGAATGGCCAGACTGCTTTGAGCTGATAGGAAGGCCACAGTAAATAAAATAACCACACGTAACAGCAAAGGTATGCAGAAGAGCATCTCTGATCACACAACATGCAGATGGATTTATGCAGCAGAAGACCACACCAGGTGGCAGTCCTGTCAGCTAAGGGTTGGAAACTGAAGCTACAGTTCACACAGGATCACCAACAATGGACAAAAGAAGACTGGAAAAACGTTGCCTGGTCTGACGAGTCTCAATTTCTGCTGAATTATTCAGATGGTAGGATCATAATTTGGATTAAACAACATCAGAGCATGGATCATGCTGCCTTCTATCAATGGTTCGGGCTGGTGGTGTAACGGGGTGGGGGACAATTTCTTGAGCCCTTAGTACCAACTGAGCGTCGTTTAAACACCACAGGCTCCCTGAGTATTGTTGATGATCATTCCCATCCCTTTCTGACCCCAGTGTACCCATCTTCTGATGGCTGCTCCTAATTTGACAATCCACCAGGTCACAAAAGCTCAAATAATCTCAAACTGGTTTCTTGATCATGGACGTGAAGCAAATCTGCAGCAACTGTGTGATGCTATCACACCAATATGGACCAAAACCTGTGAGGAATGTTTTCAGCACCTTGTTGAATCTGCACCAAAATTAATTAAGCTAGTTCTGAATGCAGAAAGGAGGTCCAACCCAAAAAGTTAAAACTAATGAAGTGGCCAGTGCATGTGTACTATCACATAGCCTCTGATTGTAATCTATTTCAAGTGGCAAGCAGGAGAAAAACTTGATGAGAAAAAAACTCTGCCTCCCTTCCTGTGTGATCTCAGTAAACACTTTCCCAATGACTTCATGGACTCGCCTGCTAGTTTAAGACGATACTGAATAGAACCTGCTTGTGGGTTTACACCTCAATGAGCGAGGGGTTTAAAAGTGTCAGCTCAAGGCTTCAGAACATGACTTCACTAACCAGTGGGTGACATCACATTCCCCATGTAAATCCTTTACATCATGTATATAATTAAAATTCTGTTTGTCTTTCTTTATGTCGATAACAGTTTGTCTAAATTAAATATTTCCACACTTTGTAATCCAATCCAGTGGGCCAGACTGAACCCTTTGCCAGGTGATTTCTGGCCCACAGGCTACATGTTTGAGGCCTTATTAGGGATAAATCTAATAAAGTTTAAAGGTTAATGGTTGTATGAAAGGTCAGTTACTGACAGTGAGGCCCGGAACCTGCTTAAGGTTGGATTTTCCACTATTAAAACGCAGGTGATCATCATTATTATTATCGTACCAACAGGATGAGGGAATAACAGCAGCAGTAGACTGTGAAAGCACGACAATATATTTTAATAAAACCAGGACAGTGACACAGTCATGATATTCACAAGCAATACTGAAAGAACAGTGACAGATACCAGAACCAAAACAACACATGTTCATCATCATTACAGTATGAAAGGTTTTGGCAATACAGTAAACGGGCATTCTCATTTCAAATAATAACAAAACAAACTGGTTAGTTTGCACTTAAGCTACAAAAAAGTAGTGCTGGCTAAAGTTGAGCAAATCAGTTACGGATCAAATGTAACAATGGCAACATTTCTGTGTTCAGTCCCAGTCTTACACGTTGCATTTTAACTGTAAATGTGGGAAATGTCAAGGCTAGCAGAATCCAACTTGGCACACAGCTTGCCTTTTCATAGTAAAAGCATGTTCCCTCTATTCACTGAAGCATCACTTTTCATATAAATTCATACAGCATCTCCCTGTTTTTTTATATTTTCCATCTTTCTGTTTTTTTGAATCAACACTTGCAATCTGCTGATTCCTGTTTTGGTTTAATATAGGCAATTTGTTCTGTACGTCATAGGAAATTGGACAACCCCACATCTGTCTCATGCACGTGCTCTGAAATTAAGTAGGGGGTAATTATATAGACTCCACTCCCCTCCATCAAATTCTAATCACCTGTGGGGAAATTAATACTAAACTGAGCCACCATCACGCCCAAAGCTCCCCCCCTCCTCCTCCTCCTCGTCTTATCCAACCGTCCCCGTTCGTTCTCTCTATCGAGGAGCGGTGAAGGCCCCCTGGGCAGCGTTGGCAGTGGCGCTGGCAGCAGCCTGGCGTACCGCCTGATTGGACATGACTCCAGTGGCAAACTCAGCTTGGGCCTTCTGAAAGCTGGCATCAGTTTGCCTGTACAGACTGTGGATCTGGAGCGGGAAAGACAAGAATATGCTGACACCTGATACTTGAAGCAATTCATCATCTTATTATGCACGCTGTGAGGGTGAAAACGATAGCCACAATATCAGGTTGTGGCTATTCTTCAGGCTCTTTATCTATTGAATGCTTCGCGGTAGATGGACCACCTGGACTACGTGGGGAGACGACTGTATTTACTTGCAGCTTGGATAATTTTGTTCTTGCTCTGCACCTTTGACTTTCCTAATCGAATATGACCGACTTAATTTTTAGCTTTACAAGCATAAAGCAAATCCATTTATTTTGTTTGAATGGATAATTCACACGGAGAAACGCATTTCAAATACTGAAGTTGTAAGACTTTCATATTTTCCCTAGAAAGATGCACAGACTCTGGCTCAGGTGACGTGGGCTGTCCAGTGAGTGTTTAAAAGGCTGATCCTTGACCTGCTGCGTTTCTCCTTATTTTCTGTCCTATATACTGTTACAGTGGAAGATTCTCATAGTAAACATATCCAAAGTTTTCGCATCATGGCGTCTTCACATCATGGTGTGTGTGCAGTTTAATCCCCGTGAGCTAAAAGCTCAGGCTTTAGCATGTTTTATCCGTTCTTGGCTCTGTGTGACGTCACAGAGAAGGGATATCCCTAAAACGGTCATCTCGGACATTCAGGTCCAGTTGTCCACAGAAGCCCAGCAGCCCAGGATATGATAAATAAGGATTATTTTGAACTGGGAATCATGATAAGATTTTCTATTAGAGTTGAAAAATGAAAGTAATGAGCTCTAAATGTCAGCTTTAAGCAACACTGAAACTCTCAATTGTTTTCTTATGCACTACTACAAAATCCTGGTTTTGCGCAAGATGGATTAACATCATATCCTGCTTTCAGAAACCAAGATGCTGTGGCACTAAAACACTTTATCCTGTTATAATCACATATACAGAGATATAGATAACGCACTATTATGCTAATACCATGACTCAATGTGAGGAACAATCCTGTGCTATTGTTCCAAGGACAAATCTGAACATCTGCTGATAAAAATAACAGCCTTGATTTGAAGTTCTTTATGGGATCTGAAAATATGAACAAATGTACCTTTTTCAGCATGACGACCCCCATAGCGGTTTCTGCAGTAAAGAGAATGGCATTGATCATCATGATCACACCGACGGGGATGCTGGTCTTCAGAGCTGAAAGGCTCACAATCCAACCACTGACGGACAGACGGAGACACACAAAGATCAAATATACAAGGACGCATATTGTGAAAATAACAGGTTTAAAAAAGTACCCTCATTTGCCCCTAAAATTAAATAATTATTGATAAAATAATATGTAAAGCAGGTATTAAATATGCACTTATTATCTTCGCGTGCATTAACAAAACAAACACTTCCACCACCAAATTAAACACTTTTGAAGAAAATAAGTTGTTTTTCAGCTCGATTCATTTTTATGGCTTAAAAAACAAACAAACAAAAAACATAAATACATGATATGGAGAACAAGCAATGCACCTAGAATTAACAAAGTGCATAGGTGAAGAACAACAAATGTAGGAATCACATTGCTCAAAAGATTTAGAAACAAATTTGTAGTTATCTGGTTCTAGTAACAAAATCAGTTCTTTAGCAAATATCATTCGACTGTCTTTCTTTACAGTTAAAAATAAGATCCAACTCTTAATGCTTCCAAATGACCAGGATTTCTAGTATTATTCATTCTAATACTTTAACTGAGCCATATACTTTTGGGTTTTAATGGAATAGTTGCTTTTCTATCAGTGAAGGACAGGAAGCCCCCGGCAACTGTTAAATAACTGATCTCGTTGCTGATAATCAAGCAGCCCTACAGAATATGAACGAGAGACAGTCACACAAACTGGAGACCAGTTGGTGACCCCTGGCAACCACCAATTGCCAGAGAAAAATCTGTACAATTCTTACTTTTCTTACTGTTTCAGGTCTGAAGTGAGAATTGCATTTTCCAAAACTGGTTTGTAGACAAGTCAGCATCTTCTTCCACAAACCATGGGTGATTGCAGCAGTCTGCTAGCAATGGTGCAGCAGCCTCTCTGTGACCAATTTCACCTACTGACTGCCAGCAACTACTCGCCAACTAATCAGGAAATATAAATATTTCCCAAGTAACTGGTGGCTGCCAGTGGGTTTTCGGCTGGGCTAACACAGAGATGTTTGTTTAGGGACCTTACCTGAACCCCCATCCGGGGATGCCGATGGTCATGATGACAAAGACAACCACTTGGGCAAAGAAAATGAAGAAGAAGGCAAAGAAGTTGAAGGAGCTGTCACTCCTAGAAGAGGGAACAATATAATTACTGAGCTGACTGCACAGTAACTAACAGCTCAGTCTAATTTTTGTGACTGTACTGAGCAAAAACCAAAAAGGAAAACAACTCGGAACTTCTTCACAAAGACGGAGGTACACACCTGAAGGCTTTGTACACAGGTCGATACCAGCAGACAAAGGAGCAGGGAGTGAAAAGTAGGGCCCACAGGATGGCGAGGCCAAAACCAACGCCAACACCACCAGACTGGTCGATGCAGAACATGGCCAGGGAAGAGATCAGGTTGAAGACCAGCGTGCCTGTGCAGACTGGCCATAGATAGACAACAAAGAGACTATGAATAAAAAAGGATTAGAACTGCACCCTGACTTTAGGGATCAAAACCAAACCCATCCTTCTCCCTTTTGACTCTGGCTGATGCAATAAGCTGCCATTTTTCACTAGTTCTGTTGTCGTTTGCTGCCTGGTCAAGATTTCAGAGTGTGGCAGAGTGTTTTTAAAATAGCTCTACGCCGTTTTTAAATCTCTTGTTCTTTGCATGTTCACACAGGAACTGCATCATGTAATCTTAATAACACTTTCACAGTTTTACAGATCAGGTGTCCTCAAAGTCTGACAATTCTGCAAAAATCAAAATTATAATTATTAATGATACAAGCAGTTACAGGCTGTTTTTACAGGATACACCCTGTGACAGCTCAGTGACTCTGAATTGCATTAGCTTTTAAGAAAAAGATGGCTGTATGGACAGATGGCAGGAATATGCCAAATATGGTACTTTTGGTGCCGTCCTTCGGCGTCTGATACCAGACAGTAGGTCCTGCAGATTTTGAGGCCGGCACTTTGTGGATCAGACATGGTACCTTCCAGCCAAAGTCACATGCACATAAATGGCACAGTGCAAGGACTCTTAGCAGCGGTTTTAATGTTGTGGCTGACTCACGTACATGCTACATTTTACTTTCATCATACCCACCTTTGATCTCAAGCGGGCTGGACCAAATCAGGTCAATTCAGTTTAATTTTTCTGTCAGGGTAAAGAAGTTTAATTACACATTTAATCCCTGAGATATCTTAATATGAGAAAAAGAAGAATTTCAACTGCACATCTCGGTTTTTCCAGATGACAAAGAAATACCGCTGCAGTACATTTAAAAAACAAAAAAACCAAATCCATCAGCACAACTTAAATTGTACGAAATAAATGTGTAAAAAGGCAGTCTGGGAAATGAGCTACCGAAATCTTTTCTGTCTTGTAATTACAAAACAAAAGTTTTTGATATCTCAAAAACAAACAAACAAAACAACAACAACAACAACAACAACAAACCATCCCCTCTAAAAAAAAGATTTTTCTATTATTAATTACTTTGGCGTAGTATGAATGTAGGAAAAGCTGTGAAACTTCAGAAAATGCAGTTGAAAGTCCAATATTTACGCCCTCTGTCACATTTTCCAAAGCCATTCAGTGGTTCAAATTGGAATCTTTGCCAGGCCTATTCTGGGCCCCGGGCCTTATGTTTGACATCTCTGCTTTAGCCATTAAAAACTGTAGAAGTACAAAAATAGAACTTGTTTCTGTTTTGCTTCCCTTCTTCTATTCAGCAACATTCACTTTCTCTCTCACTTTCAAAATCAGTGTCAAGTTTTATTTTCATTCATGCCCTAAAGATTTGTGGTCATGCAAATGACCCTGAAAACATTAAAGACTCCTCTTACATTTTTTTTTTCCCCCGGCCTAATCTAAGAGACAAGGTGTGGAGAAATTCTACAGTTTCTCTGCGAAGGAATCAACGAGAACTTGTGCAAGTTTAAGATTGGCTGTTGTGCAGATGCCCCATGTCAGTGTCCCTGAGTCTTCGATCTAACAGTGAAGTGCGAGTCTTTGTACAAACATTCAAGCTCTAATGCCAGACGGTGCAGGAGAAGTCACGCATGCACGAGTCAGCGCTTACTGCCTCTAACTAGGAAGTCTTAAGTGTTAACATATGAGTATTTTAAAGTACAAAATTCGCTTCACACTAAAAAACAAAAACACTTCATTACGATGTTAAATTATGACACTGGTGCTGCAACTTAATAGTAAACTGTTAACAGTTGCAGGAACTCACACAACCAGAAGTAGTACATGATGGTGACCGTGCGCTGGAACCGCTGGCTGATCTCCACATTGATGTCCTGATAGAAGCAGGGACCCACAGGGCAGAAAGAAGGCAGCGGGGGCCAGTTATTCTGCCGGGCTGAAGAAGAAAAAAAAAAAAAAAAAGTCAAAAACACTTTGGTGTTACTGGGATATCGTCAGTTCATTCCAAATGTAGTTCATTTCCTGTTCTTTTAACAGGTGTTGGAATGTATGAACACATCACTCCAGTTTGAGCAAATTTACACTGGCTCCCTGTCCATTATCGTATTGATTTTAAGATTCTTTTACTTACTTTCAAAAGTTTTAAATGGTATGGCGCCCAGTTATTTAAGCAAACTCCTCAACATATATAACCCCAAAAGAGCACTGAGATCGTCTAGCCAGATGCTCTTAGTACAACCGAGGTCTCGACTGAAGCAT
>VVHJ01064276.1:6125-18424 GCA_015107715.1 Tylochromis polylepis
CCCCCTTGATTTTTTTTTTTTTTCTTTTTTTTTTTTTTTTTTTACAGGGCAACTTTCATGAGTGGGCTTCACCTCCAGCAACTGTTTCTTTGCAGAAAACTAATGCAAAGGAAAACAGTGCTGGAGACCAGTAACAGCAGAGTGAGAGGATCACTCAGCCACATCTGTTTCATGTGGCTTGAAGACTTCAGGAGTGGCACACCATACTGAAAAATCCCGAAGACAAAGAAAAACGCACACACGCTCAAACATCTACACAGTTGCTGCACGATAGACCACACATGCAGAAACGCAGACAAACATGGGCTCTGTCTCTCTCTCTCTCTGGGTTGGCCAAAATAGGAAAAGACTCACATTGTCTTGAAGTAGAAGAAATACGTGCATTTTTTAAGTTTAAAATAGGCTAAATCTCCAACTTGCTTTCAGTGAATCCACATAAAAGTGCTTTCCATTCTCAGTAACAGATATATGGAAATAAGAGGAATGAGAATTAATCCTCCAGTGGCAGCTGGCTGGCTGATTGATGACCTCGATTGCTAACTGAGAGCACCTTAGTGTGGTAGAGCTAGATGGGCATAGAGAAACAGCTTGTTAGGCTTCACACTAGTCTGAGCAGCTTGCTCACATCAGTAAGCCATCATTCATAGCTGACACTTTGCCTCAGAAAAAGGAATTTTCTTTGTCTAGTTTTTCCTGGTAATTGTGGAAAGTTTTGCTTCTGATTAGACTTAATCTAATCTAAATATTTCTTTGCTTGGCAGCCTTGACTGTGTATGCTCACTAGAGCTCATTCAACACTGCTGCCAAAGATGCTGCTGTGGAGGTTTTAACAGTTAGAAGCTGCACAGCAGATGTAACAGAGCTGGCATGGCATGATGTTTGAAGTCACTGCTACTGCTGTGGACATCAGCGGTATAATTTCGGGTTGCAGGAGAAATAAAGAATCACAAACATGTCTGTTATGCAGGGGAAACCTGCATAACTGGTGTGGGAGGAAGGGAAACTGACATGAAAGGGCAGGATTAATTCAAAGAGGCAGAGCTTTATTATTTTTCAGGTAGAGCCTGAGTGCCAGTAGCATTCGTGTTGCCTGTAAGTACGTATTCAACCTAGTTGTAAACTTATTTTATTTATTCCTCATTTACTGATTCAGTGTTCTTGAAATTAAGAAAAACTGTATGGGTCAGGCGCTTACACTACTTAAAAGAATCAAATACCAAGGGAGCTTTCACAGTAAGGCCTCATAAGAGATTTTTAAAATACTGTCTGGTTATGTGGACTATTTTTCCCCCTCTAAATCTGTTTACTACTTATACAGAACAAGAAAGCCATTAGGTCTTTAACCTCTGGGAGTTCTGAGTAAGGGTTTAGTGAAGATGGCATTAAAAGAGAATAAAAGTCACACTGAGTCCACTGCCAGTGTGTTTCACTACAGATGAAAAAGCATTAAACAGGCAGATAATGGTGGACATGATTAACTACAAACACATATCTTTTTTGTCTCTTCAGAAAGGCATCCTACACAACTGTGGCACCCAGGTGCTCAGATTTTCTGGGATCCAGCTCATGTTTCTTCCGAGCCCCGCAACACTATGCCAAAGGGCTTGCGTGCATCACTGCAAGGCTTCCAGGGAAAAGAGCCACTCTTCTTTTACTCCCTTGGACTCCTTTGATTAGGAGAAGGATTTCCAGCTGAGGCTTGAGGTCCTTGACAAACATGATAGCAAAGAGTTTAGACTGACAGTGGAGATCCACCTGCGCAAGAAGCTACTAACAGTGTTTATTTAGTTAATTCTAAATTAAAACTGCTTCTATTCTGAATTTATAACTGAGTAGGACATTTTATTTTCCAGTTAGACTTCCTAGATGTAATTCTGTCATTAAGGCCTGAAATGTCTGCAGCTTGTCTTGTGTTTTCGCATATGAGGTATAGCCAGGGTATCGTCAAAACATCTGTATGATGTAAAATATCACTGGCTGAGAAGAAAATTCTAAAAATTCTGCTGATGTGCGCCACTAGTTGAGCTCTTGGTAAGCTTCTTGGCAAAGAGTGTGAAAATACTTGTAGTTTATAATTTCAGCTGTTTTTTTTTTTTAATAAAAAAAAAAGGTTACAGTATATTTATCACAGAAAAGTCAGACACCAGATGAAGGCTGACTTTATGAACTAATCCTATTTCCCTTTTACTGGTAAGCCCACTCCCATTCACGCTGCTCATGTGGTGAAGCTTGCGCTTTGTCTCGTTCTGGTGTTTTTGTGTAAAGCTTCAACTTGTATATTTGGGTGACCTGACTGAATGTTATTTTGAACAAATCAGTCGTCTTGCATGCCATCTGGCTGAAGCTCCGGTGTAGTTTGTAAACAGGCGCACTAGTGAGTTAAGGGTCCGCTTCCATGCAGGAGCGAGCTCTGTGAAGACGCATGAGTGGCTGAGCCCTTTTCCCAGAGAAACAGCTTTTGTTTGGGTATGGAGGAAATGAGACGGGGGCGGGGGGATGGAGGGGGTGAGGCACACTTAAGGAAATGGCCTTGCACTCAGATGTGCAGACCACAGCCTGTGACATGTAGGGACTGGATGGTGTGCATATTTCACAGCTTAGGTTTCACAAGGTCACTGCATGTTTGTTTATCTTAGTCAGGTCCAGCCTCATAATCACCTGTCTTCATAGCAAGAACATTTTCAGATCATTTCCTTTTTTTGTTGTAAAAAACAAGATAGAAAAAAAAAACTGTTGAGGTAATTACTGAAGACGTCATGCAGGTCAGTGAAGGTTTCATAATGTTTGTTATATGTTGCTGGGAGTGGAAGGTTATCAGCTAACTTCTTTTACCACATAACAAATTTGACATCTATAGCTCACTATGGCCTAATAATTAAAAAAAAAAAATGGCTATCTTCCATAAGTAAATCCACATAGCAACCTCTCAAAACCAGGAGAAGATTCTGAGGAGCACTTTTTCTGATGACATCATCATCCCAGACACAAAACTATATGGTGCTGGAGTCTGAAGTGTTTATGTATGTTAGGGCTGTACCATGCTCTCTGATCTGGTGTCCGTCCTGCTTTCTGCTCTCCCATTGTCCATATCAGTTCTCCCACCCTGTCTGCATTGAAGGCCATTTTTGGCTGGTTCAATGGGAGGAAGTGGGCACCATCTTATACCAGTGATTGAAAAGTCTCTGGAAAAACAGTGCTGGAAGTCCAAATGCAGAGATTCATTCAGACATAAATAGCAGTCTAATGTTGTGGCCTGAAGGTAGATCTGGTGGACGTAACATTTACCAGGCCCCCTTTATATGGAGTATATGGAATACATTTTTTTTTTATTGTACAAAAGCAAAAGCGCAAAACCCACCATATATAGTCTGATGTTATAAGGTGTATTCTATGAATTCCTGGAATTTTCATGTGCTGCCTGGCAAAAACTGGCACATGTAAAACAAAGTAAATAACACATTAATTAAGAAGCATTAAAGGAGCAATTTTCTTTTTTTTTAAAGCAGAGGAAGACTCTAGTTAGATGTTCCATCTCGTTTCCAGACCTTGTGCTAAGATAAGCTAACCAGTCATTCAACACATTCGCACTTCTAATCAAATGAGTTGAGGTTTTTTTTTTTTTCTCTGTAGCCTTCTTTACAATTCAACTTATTTCTACCGTCTAAGGAAAGTGTGTAGATTTAAGCCACTTCTTCTTTGGCTTTACTTTTTAGACCCGTAAGCTACATCCAACTGTATTTACAGTCTATGACTGGGTACTCATCTAGTGTCATTTTTAAACATACATGATTTGTGCTCCGCTGTAGCCAGACGTCGTATATAAACTTACAAATGTTTCCGGGAGGTGAGAACAAGTCACACAACCTTCACCCAGTAGAAAGGACAACTTCAGAGCTACCTTTTCTTTACTCTTGTTTTTT
The DNA here is from genome assembly GCA_015107715.1 of Tylochromis polylepis. Classification (NCBI taxonomy): domain Eukaryota; kingdom Metazoa; phylum Chordata; class Actinopteri; order Cichliformes; family Cichlidae; genus Tylochromis; species Tylochromis polylepis. The sequence goes on from VVHJ01064276.1 coordinate 10,046, forward strand.
GTTTTTTTTTGTTTTGAGTAACTGATTTACTTTAGGCACAAAACTCTTTTGATTAGGTTTAAAAAAAGATCATGGATTGGGTTAAAATATAATGCTTTGACAATGTTAACTGCATGTTAGAACGTAAACTTCTTCCAACTGTAACAAGCTTCTCTCTCTCATTTTCATTGTAAGTGGCACTGTCAGTGAAGACACCGGCTGAGACCTTTGGCTATAGTTTCACAGCATCCATTTCAGACTCAGAGGGACTCATGCTTAAGTAGTAAGTAGTACACAAAAGAAGTTCTTTGAGACTGTCCTCACAGTTGTAGTGAATATGTGTATTTCCATTGCACACTTCAAGACATGTATTTCTCAAACAGTTAAAAGGTAAATATGAAAAATGTACAGTGTAAAGTAAACACTTTCTTCTATTCTAAATCTCAGAGTAAATCTCTGTGAGCCAGATATGACCTTTCTTTGTTAACTTTTGGGAGTCTTGATTAGGTCATAAATTGGTCCTCGTGTTTGCACCAGATGTCACAGGGTTAACAACAGGCCGGCCTTTAAATATGATGACTCACAACAGAGAGGAGAGAGAGAGAGTGGGAGAGAGAGATGGTAAAATGATGAAGAAATATGAGGCAAATTATTTATATCATCCATCCTCTCAATCTTTCAAGGGTTACATTAAAATCCAATCAGTTATTCCTCGACAAAGAAAAATGCAGCTTGTCGAACTTTGCCTGTGTGTGAGAGACTGAATCCATGTGTGCTTGTACACGAAGAAAAGTGAGGCGCACTTCAGGCCAGTTCTATTAAGATTGGCAGCAGGAAAGGCCTGTAATGAAGAACTACCGGCGTTAACTTTTATGCTTTGACTTTCAGCTGCCCCCTTTACCTTCGTATCACAGAGTGCCCATTGTATGTTCCCCATCATTATGGAACCGAGGTATTTACTCTGACATCTGAGTACAATCACCGGCCCAGAAGCCACACCAATCAGGGTAGCCTCTTAAATCAAGTTTTTCTTGCAGCATGTAGGTAATGTTGTTAAAAATTAAAAATTCTGATGCTGTGAATTAAAAAAAGAAAAAAAAAAAAGCAACAAATATAAATCTCTCAGTTCCAAAAGCAATATCACAGCCTGAAGAAACATATGTATGACAAGAGTTCACTACAACAGCTGTGGAGGAACAGGACCAAAACACTCTATACAAAGTCCTGAAAAGGAGGGAAAAACACAGGTGAAAAAATAATAACAAACACCACCTCCTTCCTCTTTTCATGAACTTTTGCAGGATGTGTCTTTCATCCCTTGCTCACTTTATTCTTATCCTTTGTGTTAGTCTTCTCCTCTCACCTATGTTAAAACACGCAGGAAACTTTTACCACAATGGGAAATTTTACACATCTTTTACAAATGAGTGATTTGAATGTTCATCGGAGATGTTTTTCCTCTGGGGATTTAACCGTAGATTACCACATATAAACACTCCCACAAATTAGGCTCCTGACAGGCATTTTTACTCAGGTCAGCTGGCATTGATAGGGCCCAGGCAAGCCTGCACTTTGCAACTCTGTAACTCTCACACGGAAGGCCTGCCATTGTGTGTTTTGATGAATGAATGGACATGAGGATATTGGCTTCGATTCAGGCTCTGATGTATAGAGTGCCTGGTACTGAGAGGCTGACGTGAAGCAGCAAAGCTGTTTTGTATTTACAGGCCAAGGTTGAGTGTGGCTGGGAGGTTCTTGGAGGCTTTTTGTGGTTTGGAGTGTCAGAGTGACAGGGTTAAGACTCCAGTCAGCCATTACACTCTCTCTTTAAATTCTTTTCTGTATTCTAATGAGAAGCAGATCTCTCTTGGAGCATCTTCACCTCAAACTGCAGCGTGATGATAAAAACAGACATACGATGAACACAGCACACCCTATTCCTCATTTCTGTTTAGTCCCTTGCACTGATGTTCAGTGTTGTTTCGATTTGACTATGTTTTCTCTCTTTTTTTGACATTTCTTTGGTTGCGTGCATCTCCCTGGGATCGTTCTCTCACTGTTAAACATCAATAAAAGCAACGAAAGACTGCAAATGGCCTCATATGTTTTTGTCCGAGAGCAAAAGCTGAAACTAGGCTCCGGCTTATAGATGAGACTATGAGGAAAGGCTAGATGAATGAGGGCGCTAATGCTGGTGCCCCTCTCTAGGAGCCCAAGGCGCAGAGGGTTTGACTCCAGATGAGGCCTGCTTTGCCACATCCTGGCCGTAATCCCCCTGTAGTGCCGTGTTCACTTGTGTGTATGAAATCTGTGGGGAGACCAGGAATGGGAACCACCTGGGAGAGAGACAAATGGCTTGAGGTAATTTTCCATCGCATGTTGCTCTTGTGATTTTAATCAATCACTTAGTGCGACAGTTTTTTTTCTTTAAAGCACATGATATTTATACTGTACCACCATGTAGATCTTCTTTTTTTTTCCCTCTGTTTAAGCGAATCATACTTCGTTCTGCTAGCATGTTTACCTACATTATTTATTCCATCATCATGTTTGAGTGCTTTTGAGTCGTGTTTATATCCAGTAAAACCCACACTGTTTGGTTTTCTCTCAGTGCCTCACGCTCACATAAAACCTAACATGTACTGTGTTTGCATTGGGAATGTCGCTTTGTGTAGGTCACTTCGGCATGTTGACGCAACGTAAAAGTTTGAAACTTGTTATAACACTGTGAACTTGATTCCAGGGACCGTACGTCAGCGCCAAGACTTTCATGTACAACCATAAGCTGGCAAAGACACCTATAAGTAATGAAATATTGCTGCAGGCTTCTCCAAAACAACACCGCATTCCAGAAATCCTGATGGTCCATTTTTCATCTAATGTGACAGGACAATAGGGGTGAAAGTTACCTACAATTTCTATGAACTTTGTCAGCAGCATTGAAAGGCAATGTGTTGCATTGCACATATCAGGATTGTCAGGATAGGATTACCAGATTAGCTGTAAACCCCGGGGTACAAAAAGAGATGGACACCTTCTCTTGCAGCTTGTGGAGAGGTTCTGTCATTCATTAATCCATACTGGACATTCAGTGTCTCCCGAGGCTAGACTTTTCTTCACCTATTACTTATCTTCTGCATGATCTCAGTGACCTGGCTCATAGTAATGAACATGAGCAGTTTGCTGTGTGTGTGCAGCAAACTGCACACACAAAGGAAAGAAAAAGAGTGTGGGGGGTGTAAAAGGCTTGGGGAAAGCAGAACTTGCTTTTTGTTTGAATTATTAGTGCGTGCAGAGATGATGGACAAAGTCAATGGAGTATATGAGCCGCAGCCGGTCATGGCCAACGACTTAGCATGAAGGCACTGACAGATTCAGTGAGGTAAGGGAACGTAGGGCAAAAAGAAAGCTCTTCCAGAGAGCCAAAGAAAAACAATGGAAAGAAGTTAAGACTTCAAAGTGACAGCTCTGGTGTCTAATATAAAAAAAAAAAAAGGATCAGTTTACTGTCTCAGAAGCGATCAATCCACAGAGAATTATCTTTACAGTTCTGTTCAGGGTTTTTAAGTTTTTTATCATCTTTAAACTGATCCCTCACAAGTATGGTGCTTTGTTTCGCTCTTATTGTTCTCTTCAGAGCTGTTTTCATCACAGGTGGAAGCGTTTTTTTCAGCAAAAAAGCTCCAAAAACCCTCACTGTTTGCTCAGAACACAGATATAGTAACTTACCAGTGAACATGATGGATCTTTTGGCAGCTTAAGACCTATTTCCCCTAAGAGCAAAAAGGAGAGTGAATACATTAACCAGATGGCCAGGATAAAAAAGAAAAGAAAAAAAAAAGAAGCTTACATAATCAATTGTTTCAGGCAATTTTAGGAATATTTTTGCATAAATGTTCAGCTCAGAAGCTTTTTACATTTTCCTTTTTTTTTTTTTCATCTGAGCAGTTCTCAGGTTTCACCTACATTCATGGGGCCGTTGTAAGGTATGCTCGGTAGGTGTGAGGAATGCTTTGATTGCCACATTTCCTGACAGGGATGCACTGTTTATGCCAGACGCGCACCTGCACGAACAGATCCCAAAAGATCACCTCATCAGAAGCGCCAGTAAAAATATATTATTTTGACAGAGAGCGGTTGCAAACACCCGAGACAAAGTCCAGCTTAATAAATAACTTCCAATCTTTTGTCCTTTGAATAGTTTTGTAAGGTTCAGTGGTCACCCCCCATGTTCATACACTCCCTGACAAGCTCCATCCTTCTCTCCTTGTGCACGCTGCTTTCAGCTTCACTCACGCAGGTCCTTCTCAGCTTGAAAGATACATGTAAATGAATAAGTAATTAAGTGAAAAATGAGTGAGGTTGGAGCCATGGATAAGCTGGAATGTGCGGGTGTGGAGAAGTACACGGGGGAGCCTCTGAGCAGGAGGGTAGGTCGACTGTAACAATGTGGTGGGGAGAAAGTTTGAGAGGTTCCCTTTGAATGGACATTTACAAGAAAAAAGAATGTGTCCGTCAAGCCCGCCACCATGACGCAGGGCTAGACAATACAAACGGCCGTCATTTGCAATAACTGATGCAGTCTTTCCCGGTTTTATGCATTTTTCTCTCATTGTGACCACTGTTCCTACTCACTGTTTTCCCTCTTGAGCATCCCTATATTTTTCAATCCACTTATCTCCTGACAGTTTATCCTGCTTCATCTTGATTTAATTGGGCAAATATCTCCCAAAAACCATGCTTGAATGATTGAAAACAGTAAGCCTTTATCAAAACAGATAACTCAGGATGTCTCTATTTAAGTCTGTGCAAATGAAAAGAGTCAAATGCTGCGTCTCAGGAATTTTGGCAAAGACAAACCGATTTTACTTAACCTTGTTCCCTTAGCAAACAAACCCGTCTTAAAGAGTTTTATAGTCTGTATAGCATGAGAGGGAAAGATTAATCGTGCATTCTACGTGTAGCCTGGTACGTGCTAGGTGTGGGATTAGTGAGTCAGACATGGAATAACACAAACATTAGAGCTAAGGTAACTGTTACTTGACCACTTGAGGGCAGTGGAAAAAAAATAACACATCACTGATAAACTAACAACTACTGTGTCAGTGTATTATTTAAAAATATGGCTCCTATTTACTTATTATAGAGATCCAGAATAATAACCACACATCTTTTGAGTTACAGGTCATTCCCTTAGTATTTCCAGGTTTTCTGGTCTTTCCTTCTTCTGTCTTGATGACTAGTACTCTTTTATGTTTTCTTCTCAACCAAATGAACTTCTGAAGGAAATTCTCTCAGATGTTTTCTCTCTCTTTCTCTTTCCCATGACAAATATATGCAGTATACATCATGGCAGCAGCTAAAGTGAACGGAATGAAGACGTGAACTGAAGAAGTTGTTAAGTAAATAAAGTCAAAATGTCTCTAATGTAATCAAAGTGAATCCTTTACTAAATACATCTTTATTAAGCATGTTTTTTACAGCAGAAAGCAGATTGAAAGCAGAAAGAAAGTACACAAGACACACTCACACACGCACCCAGCCACCCCTGCTGTTCCCATTCTGGCTTCCCTGTGAATGAGGACAGCAGAACAGAGGTTGGCAGCAGTCTGCAGGGCTACGGATGCTTATCAGAAAGGCTTACAAATCCCCCCCGATGCTCTTGATATGGAGGACAATGGGTATGCGTGCGTAGTGGGAACTCTCTTTAAAGCCTTATTGAAACTGACTTCACTACTTTGCTCTTTAATGAGGTCAGAGTAGCCTGCTGGCTGTATTTCATTGCTGTATACAAGGCATGCAGTCATAATAAACTTTAGCTCGGTGACCCAAGCAGGTCAACAATATCATTTTCATAAAGAAATAGGCTGGACACGCTGTACCTGGTTAAGTCAATACTTCCCTCATTAAACACGACATCAAAGAAATTACTTCCCTCTGAGCTTGATCAAAGTATATTATTATGATTTGACAAAGCAAATATGCTTTTGCAGTGGACTCCTTAAATAAATCCCACAGTTTCTGACTCTCTTTGTGGGCCTGTCTTTGTATTGAACTTGGGGTTAATTGCTCTGGTGGTGGCAACAGCAGCTGTGAGGCCACCAGAGTTGCAGGTGAGCAGAAGCTTTCGGCAAACACGTGAACCTCCCACGCTGCTTTGTGGTGCTTTCAAAGAACGTTCTTGAAATGAGACGGCGTACGAGTCAAATAAAAGGATAAAGACTGAAGTAAAACTGAAGAAAACCTTTTGCAGCTGATGCTAGTTCTCCTGGTTTAAAACGAGCATTGCATTTCATGATTTCTTTAAAAAAAAGACAACACCCACAACACCCCTTTGCATCCTGATTTGGTCAGACTGTTCAAAATGAACCTGAAACACAGCAAATATTAGACAAAAATGTGTAACTGTCATTATTCAGAGGGTGTTTTCAGTCGCCTTTGTGGGGCTGAATGGTGGGTTAAACCCATGTCTTGGTTTTGGGTGGAAGCTGAATACTGTAATTTACTGAATGTCTGCAACTTTGGTTTCATATTTAGTTGACTAGGGCGGGGTACGGCAGGGAGTTGGCCTCATATGACTATGTCTGGTGCATATAATAATTTTATCCTCAGTACTTGTTGTAATTATTTTATAAATAGTTAAAAAGTAGTGTCATTTATTTTGCTGTATGAATTAGTGTAAAATGGGAGTTTTTAAATAATAACAAATATGTTTTTATCATTTGTTCGATCATATTATCGTGTTTTATTAATTTCTACCAGTTTTCTTTCCATTAGAGACCAAAACAGTCTCACTGCAGTTTGTGAAATTGCTACTAAAACAAGTGAAGTGCTCTTACTTTGAAAGAATGATTAAGTTTAGTGTGGGAAGTTGGAAAGTTGGCATAACACATGGGACTTTAACCCAGGACACTGGGGTTCAAATAGCATATGATACCATTGTTTCTAGACTTCCTCTGTTATTTTGCCTTCACGTCACCAACAGCCATTACCTCTTGTTCATCTCGTTCTTATGAGCATGATATCTCTTCTGTGCCTTAAAAGAATTTTTTCAATTTTTGGCACAAATGTTCCCTTTGACTCAAAGAGGAACTGATTAGAGTTTGATGGTAACAAGTCAGAAGACACTGTGACCTCAGAAAACATATTTTTGGGCCGTAGTTCAAGAATAATAATGACACAATTTCACAACAGTGAAGAATAAAATTGTTATATGTGAAATTGTCCTGCAAGAAAAAAAAATCTGGCCTTTATCCAACATCATAACTTGTGAGCAGAAGGCGATAGTATGACCATAGTTCACATTTAAACACTGAATTGAAGACACTGATCTTTGGTGTCCACCTGTTAAATTCCTCCAAAGTCCGCACTATATAATATTTCAGTAAACTACACCTGGCTGATAGAAGCATACAAGTTACTTGGTTGAGCTTATAAAATATCAGTGTTCGAGTTACAAATATTAGAAAAGCCTGTTTGGCAGAAAGCCTTGAAGACAAACTTCTTCCATGTGTCTGTAGGCCTGTGCTGCTGGGAGACCTCCCTGATGTACTGATCACTGCTCCTCTCTTGCACTCTTAGTGCATTTATATGCTCCTTTGGATATTCTTCTGAGCACAAGATCCATAGAGGCTGGGGTCTACCACACCAGGCAAGACCCCAGGTGCAGGCTGTGTAAAGATGCCCCTGAGACAATCCAGCACATAACAGCAGGGTGCAAGATGCTAGCAGGCAGGGCATACATGGAATGCCACAACCAAGTGGCCGGCATAGTATACAGAAACATCTGTGCCGAGTATGGCCTGGAAGTACCGAGGTCAAAATGGAAGACTAGGGTGGTGGAGAATGCCCGGGCATTCTGTGGGACTTTCAGATACAGACGGACAAAATGGTGGTGGCTAACCAACCGGATATAGTGGTGGTGGACAAGCAGAAGAAGACAGCCGTAGTGATAGACATAACGATACCGAATGACAGCAACATCAGGAAGAAGGAACACGAGAAGCTTGAGAAGTACCAAGGGCTCAGAGAAGAGCTCGAGAAGATGTGGAGGGTGAAGGTAACAGTGGTCCCAGTGGTAATCGGAGCACTAGGCAGTGACTCCCAAGCTAGGCGAGTGGCTCCAGCAGATCTCAGGAACAACATCGGAGATCTCTGTCCAGAAGAGCGCAGTCCTAGGAACAGCTAAGATAGTGTGCAGGACCCTCAAGCTCCCAGGCCTCTGGTAGAGGACCCGAGCTTGAAGGATAGACCGCCCTCAGCGGACGAGAGGGGAATTTTTTATTTTATATATATATATATATATATATATATATATATATATATATATATATATCACTAATTGTGTTTTGCAATGTAAAGCTTTTGTTCAAATGTGCGACTTTATAGGACTGCTTGATG